>SNQJ01S0150026.1:1712-48938 GCA_010110895.2 Picea sitchensis | reverse complement strand
GAGGGACGTACTCGTTGCCACCACTATCATTTGGTTCCATCACACTGTGCTTTGTAGGAGCTCCCTCTGAACCTAGAGCCATCCTCAACACCTGCACATAACTCGAACTAGAAGATCTTCTCCTGGAAACATCCTGGAACCCTAAGCTCACTTCATCTTGAGCATTGGTTCGATCAACCTGGCTAAGCCTCCTGCCAGTGCTCAGAAGAGACTTGCTCTCTGCTCTCGGAATGAAATACTGAATTCTTGGTGCCACTGCAGTCTCAAAAGCCTCCTCATCTGACGTTGAATCATACACTAAGGTTGTCCTCTCAACATATACAACCTGTCCACCCGGTTATCGATCGGTTGCAGCTCCACCGGGTCCACTCCCTGCCTGTACATAAAGACATGTTCCCTCTTGAACAATACGCAGTATCCTACATCCTCCAAGGTTGAGACTGAGAGCAAGTTAACCCTCAACCCTGGAACAAAGAGAACTCCATAAAGCTCCAAGAGTCCACCAAACTCGAGTTGGAATCTAACATTCCCAACTCCACATACAGCTTTCACCATACCACCTTCATTTACCACTTGTCCGCCAGGACCAATCTCTGTGAAATCTAGGAATACTCGCCAGATTCTCGTCATGTAGCTAGAGGCTCCACTGTCCACAATCCATCTGATATCACCTCCAAATCCTCTGCTACCGACACTGGAAACTAGGGTCACCAAATAAAATTCATTTTCATACTTTGAAGCAAAGTCCTCCATGGTTGTTGTAGCAGCTATCTCAAGCCCCTCTTACTTTGTCTTCTTGTTCCTCTCAGGACAATGAGAGGCAAGGTGCCCCAACTAGTTACAACAATAGCATTTGACTTTACTCAAGTCCCTTCCAGAACTTCCTTTCTTCTTGCTCTTCACAGTAAGAGAAACATTCTCATCAACTTTGTATGTCTTTTGTTCACTGCTCTGAGATCTTTCTTGGATCTCCTTCTTTGTGAAATCATCCCATAGTCTGCTCCAATATGGTAGATGCTCACGTCCCACCACACACTTCACGACGACTTCTCATTCTTTGGTGAAGCCATTTAAGGTTATCCTCACTAACTCAGAATCCGTAAGTGCATCCCACATCTCCTTGGCAGTCTTTTTCTCAGCCAAGTGTGGGATAAGGTGATCTTTCACCCCATCTAGAATAATCCCCTGAGCCTTGGATTCCTTGACCTCATGCAAGTCCAAAGAAACAGGATATGTTGCGGGAGCTGCCACAACAGAGTTGACATAGTTATAAATTTTGTTCTCCTTGAGAACAACTGACAATCGAACCTTCCACTTCAAATAGTTGGAAATGTCATTCAATCAATCCTCATATCTAATGCTTGCAGCCATATTCCTTGTCACAACTCAAGAAAAAAAATCACACCCTTTTTCCCAAAAATCACACTGCCCACTGTCAGAGACAAACCTCTGATACCATGTAGATTTTTAATGACAAAAATCAGCAAACTGAAATTTTTGTCAAACACTTAGCAACCTAGAGATAATTGTCTTCATAAATTTCATAAATGCCTTAAACCTGCATTCAAAAAATACCATAAGCAGAAATACACATTGCTAAGAAAAATAGCAGCGAAAATAAACGCAGTGGACAGCAACCCATAAAACTCAAAAATTTAGGCAAATGCCAGGGAAAACCCCAATGTGGGGAAACCCAATGAGAGAGAGAGAGAGAGAGAGAGAGAGAGAGAGAGAGAGAGAGATTATTATTCAGCTTCAGGAAAGTACAAAACAATAACAAATACACATTTCCAGCCAAGGAAAATACATCACAGCACCAAAATAGTCCCACCAAATTCTACCTCATTTTTCGTGCCAAGTCTGTACTGTTGTACGGATTGTATTGTACCTCGATTTTCATGCCCACAGTCATCTATACGGATTGTTCCGTATGGCCCAGAAACAACAAACAAAATATTGAAATCCACCTGGAAAACCGTGCCCAAAACTGCCTCAATTTCCATGCCAAATCCATACGGACTGTACGGATCCGTACAATACGGCCTCCCACAGCAGAAAAATAACTCAGCCAAAAAACACAGAAAATATTTCTTGGGATTTGTGCCCTCCTTCTCCTTGGGAAATGTGCCCTCCAAGCTACTCACTTTCCTCTCTCAAGCTTACTCAGAAAATCTCTCTCACTCAACTCCTCTCGTCTTCTCGATGTCTTGCACACTACCCAATGCATTCTTTTATAAATCTGAAAATGACATTTTCCCTCCAAAGTGTCTTTTCACCTTCCCCAACCCTAAATCCAAAGGCCAAGATTAGATCTTGTCTTTTTTGAGATCAAGGGTCATGATCCATTCCCTCCAAAATGAAACACTTGAAATATTAAAGTGATTTCACTTTATTACATAAGTGTTTTATGAAAATAAAGTTATTTTAAAATTAGAAGATACACTTTATTAAAAAATCACTTTAATAAAAGAACCACTTAAAACAATTTTATAAAAACTCATTACAAAGTTAAGTGCCTGATAGTGTAAATATTAAGGTAACATCCGCATACAAGACAAAACATGCGGAGTACCTCTCGAGCTAAAAAGCTAACACAATCTTCCACACATTATTCAATTAGAAATGGCAGAGTCCCTTAGCTAAAGACTAGAGCATAAATGACACCATAAATATTGTATAATTATAAATGACAGAAAATCATTTGCAATCTTTAACACATTAGATTCATTAAGCTTAAGTATTTAAAAGTTGTATCCACTACTTTTTCTCTCAAATTATTTTCAACATCTTTGAAATTTAAAACAAATAAACTTACAAGCAATTAAAATCATCAATAATGAAGTATATTATTAGTGTTGAAATGAGCCCAGTTGAATGTCACGGGACCTTCTTATTTTCAATTATGTAGGGCATGTGATTAATGGAATTTAAACATTACTACATTAATGAAACATAATTAATGCACTTCAAAAATTTCTAAATGCTTTAAATCTAAATCAAAACAATTAATGAGAAAATTCTAGAAAAAATATTTTAAAAGTTTAATAAACATTTAGGATAAGGATAAAGTTTGATTTTCAAAAAAATACTTTAAATTATATCATGAGTATATTTAACTTAAAATCCCCCCGGATGGGGTGTCAGAGTGGGCAGCGTGGCAAGCGGTGGGCGAAGGTACTGGGCATCATGGCATAGAGCCACGTGATGGGCTTGTGCCACAGCCCACCACCCTACTCGGAGTTTAAATGGTCTTTATTATGGAGCGAAGGCATATTTATGCAACAGTCCTTTCCCCTTCGCCGTGAATTCGAATGGTTTGGTTCAATATGTGTGGGACTCACTTCTGTATGCTGGCTGTCGGGCTCATCCCTTCGCAGCACGGGTTTATCTTTGTTCTCCTCCACTGGAGCGAGGCGGTCCCTGCCATACTCCTCCATCGAGCAGTCTTAGTTTCCTTGGCCAGTTGCACCGAGTATCCAATGACTCGACCTAGAGGCAGACCGAGGAGGGGCTCTCCCTGGAAGCCTTGAAGGCCCTCGATCACACCTCCTGACTCGACCTCCACTGATTCCTCCCCACGCCAGCAGACCAATCCTACTCATGTCTCCTTGCAAGCTCCGCAGTTCAATTCCATGGCTATAATTCCGCGAACGCCAATTTCAATCCTACGGTTTTCCCAAGACCCCTTAGCATATCCCTCTAACCCCATACCAGGCCATGACCCTCTGGGTAACATGGGCGACGGCCCTTCTCTTCAAGGTGAGCCCAAGAGGGCAGGTCCACGCTTCCCTGAGTCTTGTGATAGAACGCCACTCAAAGACAGCATGTCTATACTGCATGACCTGGTTTTTGAGCTTAGGCAGGAGGTAGCGGATTTAAATTATCGCCTATAGGCTACGGACGTAAAGGTGGCGAGCTTTCTTAAGATTCTCTCATCCCTGCACGAGGCTTTACTCTCGGATCCTGTCGACACCACTCCAATGGAGGACACCGAGGCTGCAAAGGATGGAGACCAGCGCAAAGTGCAGAGTCCAGCAGAAACAGGTCGGGAGAAGGAAGAGAGCGAGGACGACATCAAGGGCGTTGAGTGCAACGAGGCAGTTGGCAAGCAATAGGACGATGAGCCGATGTATATTGAGGAAGAGCCTTGGCCAGGAGACCTTCACGCCACGTGGTCCAGCTACCTACCAGGTGTTTAAACTTTTAAGTGTATGTCAGTCTAATCAGGTTCTAGGTCTTAGGTGATAAACAGTATGACTACTCGTTTTACTGGTTTAACTTATGACTCGTATGACTAGTGGGTTGGCTGGACTGGTTTCCCCATGGCTGGGGCAGTCCAGTAACTGCAGCCCGGGCATCCCTGTATTTTGTTACTCTGCCTCAGATTTTGAAGGTTCTTAATATACTTACACTTCTTATTTACAAAAAAAAAAAATATTTAACTTAAAATCAAAAATAAAAACAATTTCACAAACTTAACCATAACAATTCCAAATATTTTTAAAAGAAAAATTTAATTATAAAAAATGATCTAACTTAAAATCAAATATAAAAACAATTTCACAAACTTAACCATAACAATTCCAAATATTTTAAAAGAAAAATGTGATTATAAAAAATAATGTAGATTATTCATAATGTAAATCGAAGGAAGCAATTTACCTCAAATGATAACAATTTCACAAACTTAACCATAACAATTCCAAATATTTTAAAAGAAAAATCTAATTATAAAAAATGAATGTAGATTATTCATAATGTAAATCGAAAGAAGCAATTTACCTCAAATGATAATATCTATATAGCTAATTAAGATCTTACAAATTCAATTAAGTCCATTAAGATTTAGTGGTAACTTAGTTTAGCATTAGCATTGGATTCAAATAAAAATATATGATACTACTTTATTCTTAGTTATTAAAATAATTAAATTATTTATTTTTAGTTTTTAAGAATTATTTAATTTTAATTCTTAAATATTAATGTTAAATCTAAGTAAATTAATCCTCTTTATACATAGATTATTTTTATTTTTTGTCATTAAAATAAAGTTATTTTATTTTATCAAATAAGAAATTATAATTTATATATATTTTCAATTAGGTTTAATTTGATTGATTTGTGTTGAAGAGTATTTTCTTTCACTGAGGTTCAATTTCTCCAAATGATATATTGAGTTCTTAAACAAACAAGGTATAAAAAAAGCATGGACTTTTTACAAAAATCTGGTTTATCACAAATACCATCCTCAAAATGAGGAAAAGTGTCAAATAAGTTTCCCACAAACAAAAGGAGCTTGGGAACTGGTAAGAAACTTCCCCAATTGGTTGGGAACTCTTTTGGAAACTTGGGAGCTTCAACATCAAGAAAATGGGAGTTTAGGAACCAGTTCAAAACAGAGAGCTTTAAATTAAAATGTAAATGTTGTTATTTCATTATTACAAATACATAATTTATTACAAATATTTTCATTATATTTATTTAAAATATCACTATAAAACAAACAAAAACCAAACTACACTAAATATTATTTTAAAAATTNCCTAAGCTCACTTCATCTTGAGCATTGGTTCGATCAACCTGGCTAAGCCTCCTGCCAATGCTCAGAAGAGACTCACTCTCTTCTCTCTGGATGCAAGATTGAATCCTTGGCGCCACAGTAGTCTCAGAAGCCTCCTCGTGCTCCTCATTCAACGTTGAATCATACACTGAAGGTTTTCCTCTCAACATATACAACCTGTCCACCCGGTTACCGATCAGTTGCAGCTCCACCGGGTCCACTCCCTACCTATACATAAAGACATGTTCCCTCTTGAACAATACGCAGTATCCTACATCCTCCAAGGTTGAGACTGAGAGCAAGTTAACCCTCAACCCTGGAACAAAGAGAACTCCATCATGCTCCAAGAGTCCACCAAACTTGAGTTGGAATGTAACATTCCCAACTCCACGTACAGCTTTCACCATACCACCTTCATTTACCACTTGTCCGCCAGGACCAATCTCTGTGAAATCTAGGAATACTTGCTAGATTCTCGTCATGTGGCTAGAGGCTCCACTGTCCACAATCCATCTGATATCACCTCCAAATCCTCCGCTGTTGACACTGGAAACTAGGGTCACCAAAGAAAATTCATTTTCGTACTTTGAAGCAAAGTCCTCCATGGTTGTTGTAGCAACTATCTCAGACCCCTCTTACTTCATCTTCTTGTTCCTCTCAGGACAACGAGAGGCAAGGTGCCCCAACTGGTTACAACAATAGAATTTGACTTTACTCAAGTCCCTTCCAGAACTTCCTTTCTTCTTTCTCTTCGCAGTAAGAGCAACATTCTCATCAACTTTGTATGTCTTTTGTTCACTACTCTGAGATCTTTCNAACTTCCTTTATTCTTTCTCTTCGCAGTAAGAGCAACATTCTCATCAAATTTGTATGTCTTATGTTCACTACTCTAAGATCTTTCTTGGATCTCCCCCTTTGTGAAATCATCCCACAGTCTGCTCCAATATGGTAGATGCTCACGTCCCACCACACACTTCACGAAGACTTATCATTCTTTGGTGAAGCCATTGTAAGTGCATCCCACATCTCCTTGGCAGTCTTTTTCGTAGCCAAGTGTGGGATAAGGTGATCCTTCACCCCATCCAAAATAATCCTCTGAGCCTTGGATTCCTTGACCTCATGCAAGTCCAAAGCAACAGGATCTGTTGCGGCAACTGCCACAACAGAGTTGACATAGTTATAAATTTTGTTCCCCTTGAGAACAACTGACAATCAGACCTTCCACTACAAATAGTTCGAAATGTCATCCAATTGATTCTCATATCTAATGATTGCAGCCATATTCCCTATCACAACTCAAGAAAAATAATCACGCCCTTTTTCCCAAAAATCACACTGCCTACTGTCAAAGACAAACCTCTGATACCATGTAGATTTTTAATGACAAAAATCAGCAAACTGAAATTTCTGTCAAACACTTAGCAACCTAGAGATAATTGTCTTCATAAATTTCACAAATGCGTTAAAGCCGCATTCAAAAAATACCATAAGCAGAAATACACATTGCTAAGAAAAATAACAGCGGAAATAAACACAGTGGACAACAACCCATAAAACTCAAAAATTTAGGCAAATGTCAGGGAAAACCCCAATGTGGGGAAACCCAACGAGAGAGAGACAGATATTATTATTCAGCTTCAGGAAAGTACAAAACAATAACAAATACACATTTCCAGCCAAGGAAAATACCTCACAACACCAAAATAGTCCCACCAAATTCTGCCTCATTTTTCGTGCCAAGTCTCTATTGTTGTATGGATTGTATTGTACCTCGATTTTCATGCTCATAGTCATTTGTACGGATTGTTCTATACGGCCCAAAAACAGCGAACAAAATATTGAAATCCGCTTCGAAAATCGTGCCCAAAACTGCCTCAATTTCCATGCCAAATCCGTACGGACTGTACGGATCCGTACAGTACGGCCTCCCACAGCAGAAAAATAACTCAGCCAAAAAACACAGAAAATATTTCTTGGGATTTGTGCCCTCCTTCTCCTTGGGAAATGTGCCCTCCAAGCTACTCACTTTCCTCTCTCAAGCTTACTCAGAAAATCTCTCTCACTCAACTCCTCTCGTCTTCTTGATGTCTTGCACACTACCCAATGCATTCTTTTATAAATCTAAAAATGGCATTTTCCCTCCAAAGTGTCTTTTCACCTTCCCCAACCCTAAATCCAAAGGCCAAGATTAGATCTTGCATTTTTTGAGATCAAGGGTGATGATCCATTCCCTCCAAAATGAAACACTTGAAATATTAAAGTGATTTCACTTTATTAAGTAAGTGTTTTATGAAAATAAAGTCATTTTAAAATTAGAAGATACACTTTATTAAAAAATCACTTTAATAAAAGAGCCACTTAAAACAACTATATAAAAACTCATTACAAAGTTAAGTGCCTGGTAGTGTAAATATTAAAGCAACATCCACATACAAGACAAAACATGCGGAGTACCTCTCGAGCTAAAAAGCTAACACAATCTTCCACACATTGTTCAATTAGAAATGACAGATTCCCTTAGTTGAAGACTAGAGCATAAATAACACCATAAATATTGTATAATTAGAAATGACATAAAATCATTTACAATCTTTAACACATTAGATTCATTAAGCTTAAGTATTTAAATGTTATATTGTTAAGAACCAAATACCTGAATACAAAATATCACAATAGATCCAAAGATATCTGAATACAATCACCACACAAGATATATGAAACCATATAGAAAAACACAACTTTATTACTATCAAACCCTTAGGGTAGGGCAACACCATACAATGGATCCTATTATGGAAGGGATCCTCTCATGTTCACTTGTCTCTTCGAGGGGGCATCCTCCTATTGAGCTACCACTCCACAATACAATATTTTTCTTCATGTCTCATTACATTGCTTGAATCTCTTTATATAGTGCTACTATCACCTAAGAACATTCTAGAGGAGGAATCTTCTAGAAGTAAAACCTTCTACTTTTTCTCTGTAATTATTTTCAACATCTCTTAAATTTAAAACAAATAAACTTACAAACAATTAAAATCATCAATAATGAAGTATATTATCAGTGTTGAAACGAGCCCAGTCGAATGTCACAAGACCTTCTTATTTTCAATTATGTAGGGCATGTGATTAATGGAATTTAAACATTGCTACATTAATGAACATGAACATAATTAATGCACTTCAAAAATGTATAAATGCTTTAAATCTAAATCAAAACAATTAATGAGAAAATTCTAAGAAAAATATTTTAAAGTTTAATAAACTTTAAGATAAGGGTAAAGTTTGATTTTCAAAAAAATGCTTTAAATTATATTATGAATATATTTAACTTAAAATAAAATATAAAAACAATTTCACAAACTTAATCATAACAATTTCANAAATCAAATATAAAAACAATTTCACAAACTTAACCATAACAATTCCAAATATTTTCAAGAGAAAAATTTAATTATAAAAAATATCTAACTTAAAACCAAATATAAAAACAATTTCACAAACTTAACCATAACAATTTCAAAATTTCAAAATATTTTAAGAGAAAAATCTAATTATAAAAAATGAATGTAAATTATTCATAATGTAAATCAAAAGAAGCAATTTACCTCAAATGATAATCTTTATATAGCTAATTAAGATCTTACAAATTCAATTAAGACCATTAAGATTTAGCGGTAATTTAGTTTAGCATTAGCATTAGCATTGGATTTGGATTCAAATAAGAATATATGATACTACTTTATTCTTAGTTATTAAAATAATTAAATTATTTATTTTTAATTTTTTAAAATTATTTAATTTTAATTCCTAAAAATTAATGTTAAATCTAAGTAAATTAATCTTCTTTATATATAGATTATTTTTATTTTTGTCATCAAAATAAAGTTATTTTATTTTATCAAATAAGAAAAATATATATATATATATAAGTTTAGTTTGATTGATTTGTGTTGAGGGGTATTTTTTTTTTAGTGAGGTTCAATTTCTCCAAGTGACATATTGAGTTCTTAAACAAACAAGGTACAAAAAAAATATGTTTTTTACAAAAATCTGGTTGATCACAAATACCATCCTCAAAATGAGGAAAAGTGTCACATAAGTTTCCCACAAACAAAAGGAGCTTGGGAACTGGTAAGAAACTTCCCCAATTGGTTGGGAATTCTTTTGGAAACTTGGGAGCTTCAACATCAATAAAATGGGAATTTAGGAACCAGTTTCGAAACGAGAGCTTTAAATTAAAATGTAAATGTTGTTATTTCATTATTACAAATACATAATTTATTACAAATATTTTCATTATATTTATTTAAAATATCACTATAAAACAAACAAAAACCAAACTACACTAAATATTATTTTAAAAATTATTTAAGTAAAAAAACTTAATAATACTCACTTTACAGTCATGGATATGAAAACTTTTAATGCATGTATGTTTTTCAAGCCCAAACTAAACATGAAAGTCTAATAAATCAATACCAAACATTTGCTCCAGTATGTTGTTGCTATCAACCAATCATATCATTGATTTTTATTGTGTTTTCATATTACAAGAGTAGTACTATTTTAGCTTTTACTAATAAAAACAAAAATAATGCTTCAAATTTAAAAAGATGTTTGAAGTTTATATATGTAAAGTTTAATTTTTTTAAATGTTAAAATTATATATTTGTATTTTTTATTTTGTTTCTCATTTTTTTAACCGAATTTTTATGGATATTAAAATTTCAATATTGTATGTCAAAGGGGTTGGATCCAATGGTGAAAAGAGAGGAGTTTTTCAATGTTGAGCATACTCAAATTATTTTATATTTTAATATATCAATTTCACTAATAGATTCCAACAATGTCACATTAAAACTATGTTGTGGTCATAGAATAATCATGAGAATGTTTGACTCGTGTATATGTTGTTCATGAGATAGACCATATAACTCACACATTTTTCTTTTTCAAAACCAATGTTTGAAAAGATTAGGAAAGTTTAAAAAGAAGATGTTGTAACGTCTAAATTGAAACTATAAATTAATTTTGTTGGTTTTGGGGCAAAACCCAGAGTATTGATTAATATTAAATCCAATTCTGCATCAAAAACAAGTAGCTTTAGAAACTTTATCTAAAAATATATATATATATTATTTTAAATTACAATGATATTTTATATTACAATCTAGATAATGATACATTTTAAATCTTATTTCAATAAAATCGAAGATCAAGCCACAACAATATTAATGTTAGAGATATTTCTTATCAAAATTGTGTGTGGAGTTTTGAAATGTCTGATGTTTAGAGTGAGCAGTTCACTCATCATCAAGTGTTCACTAAAAACGTTGAAAGTTTCAAAACTCCTTAAGCAATTTTGATCCAAAAATATCTTTAATAATATAAAATAAAATATAAAATTTTCTAATAAATAAAATATTTTTATTTACTAGATATAACCATGAGTTATTTAACTTAGCATAAAAATCTAATTTAAATCACAGTGTTTGTAGTTATAATAATGCTGCCAACCTCCACTAACCAATAAAAAATATAAAACAACCTTTTTGTTAAAAAAATTAAGAAAGTAATGTAATTTATAAAATAAAAAAATTGTTAAATACAGTTTTATGAAAGAATATAACAAACTTTTTTTTTTTTTTTTAAGCAACTAACAATTATGCATGTTCTCCATTAAATAATTTACAGTAAAGACATGTGTTTCGCCTCCTATTGTTACCTTCTTTCAACCACTATTATAATGTTAACAGCTTTTCAAGAGAATGGAAGCTAGCATGCATAAAAAGTTTGGCGGACAGCTGTGAGACACATGGATATAACGCACATCGAAATGAGGTGAGAGCACCGTTGGATGAGTAAGCACTTCATTTAAAATGAAGCTATTATAGATATAATGTTTTTGATATTCCTCCAAGAGTATATGTTCTAGATTTGATTTGATTTTTTTTATTTATTTTTATTATTAATAATAAGTAAATTTTAACACTCTTTTTAATTTATAAATCATTACTCACTTGAGTAGGATTACTAGGCTCTTGAGTAAAAGAGACCAAGTTAGTTTATAGATCATTACTCACTTGAGTAGGATTACTAGGCTCTTGAGTAAAAGAGACCAAGTTAGTCTAGTAGAAAGTAATTTGCTTAGAAACTATGATATTAATAAGTTCATGTTCTTAGTTTAGGAAGGGAAGAAGAACATAGCTCAAAACGACATTGTTTTTTCTTTCATTTATGAGTAATTGATCTATTGTTGTATGCCAAATACTTCTTATCTAAGAAACTATGATATTAATAAGTACATGTTCTTAGTTGAGGAAGGTAAGAAGAACATAGCTCAAAACGACATTGTTTTTTTCCTTATTTATGAGCAATTGATCTATTGTTGTAAGCCAAATACTTCTTATCTATGTTATGAAACGTGCATAATTTTCAACTTTTTTCTTTGAAATTTGTTTATTCAAATTACAGAATTCTAAGCTCAAGCAAAGAATTTGTCCCTTTGTAAGTCGGGACTCCTTTCTGATATGTTCAAACTCCTTTCTACTATGTTCAAACTTAATCTTTACTAGATTTTCTAATCTCAGCATGGGACAATGATGTAGCCAATTTTGGAGTAAGAAATTGTGTGGTGGTTTCTAACCTGTTTAAACTAATTCTTTAATGGTGTTAAAAGTAATTGCTCTGGAATGAAATCTTATTGTGTTTAGGAATTGTGTTTGATAATATTGTTTGCATAAATATTAAGGTCTTAAGTGGGTTTTTTTGGATATTTTTGGGTTAAATAGCTAAAATTTCCAGAGAAAATGATTATTAACATAATATTTGTTTTTTATACTTTAACCGTGTACATTGTTAGTGAAATAACAAAGCCATAACATTTTTTTTTATAATATTTGGGTTAAGGGTTATTTGTTTAAACTATGGATGCTTTGTATTATAAAGTTAATAGCTCATGCAGTGGATTTACAAGTGTTCGGCAATTTGTTATGAAACACAAATTTTTATTTTATGAAAAATCGGATTTTATGAAAAGTAGTTCTTGTTTCAACAAAATATGAAGCTAATATTACAAATTACATTAAACTTACTTATTAAGTTTAATCATTGCTTACTACATGAAAAACATCAATGTTTACTACATGAAAAATATTACCAAAACATTAAGAGCATTGACCTTGTAATGGTGAGGAATTTCAAGTCACTTCTCACGCGAGACATATATAAGGTCGGGCATGTYTGTTCTTTGAATGTCCTTGTCCTCTCCCTTCTCTTGTAAAATCTCCACTTACAATCAAAAGATTCCTAGAAAAGAAGATGCAATCGAAAAATATATTTTGAATATGGTCTAAGACATGTGATATAAACTAGATATGTTTAGCACAATAAGTAGATATGATTTGAAAGACTCGATAAGACTGATGAGTTGAATTGTACTTGGACGATCTCGCGTAGTGCTTACAGTCCTTGAATCCCTTGTATTATTTTTGTTTTTCTATTGGAACATTGCCCATCACCACAGCTTTGTTGATTCGATCCTTCAATTCCAAATAAATTTTCTATACATTTTATGATAGAAGAAGAAAAAAAAATATTGTTTAAATGTGATACAAGAAGTGAAGTAGAAAACTAAAAGTAATAAGTTTGATCGTTGTTGTCCTTTAAGATATAATACTACCACCTACATGCTTCCATTCAGGTGAAGAACAAATTCTTATTTTCAAGTGAATCGACATTTGAGAAGTAAGCCTTTGGACATCTCTCTTGAATGGAGTAGTTATCACAAAATGGAATCCATAAAATGTAACCTAAATCATTGAATAGAGGAGGAAACCAAAGCTATTATGAATTTATTATTTATTAAATACATAGGCGAATAAACCGAAGCTATTATCGATTTATTACTTATTAAATACATAGAATAGGAAACCAATGCTATTATTGATTTACTACTTATTAAATAGATTAATTAAATCTTTGTGAATAAACATTCACTTGCAAGAACAACCACCACTCATTTATTTGCCTAGTTTTACAAGTGTTCATTGGAAAATTATGTGTGCTTTCCACCCTCATTTATTTATTTTCCTTGTTTTACAAGTCTTCATTGGAAGCTTCCCCCTGCTTTCATATTTCAACATCCAATGATTTATGTTCGCACTAGCTGGTAGGGACGAAATGTCAACAAACATTGGTGGTGTGCTATCAATGTACCAACAATATTTACATGTGTAATGCCAACTGAAAATAATGTACCTTCCTGAAACACAATTAATTCAACCTCCTACAATGTAAGTAGTGTGGAGTAAATGTATTAAAGCAAATCTAAGATGACATTTTTTTGGTTTTTTATTTTTATTTTTATTAATTATTTTTTTAAATAGTCACCTCCAACGAGGGATTATTAGTCCCATCAACCTTCTCAACCAATAAAAATTTCATAATTTCTTAATATCAAAATTTTAAATAAATATTTTGTTTTTTTTTAAATTATTTTAATAATTATAATTTTTTTTGTAAATAAAAATGTATTTTACCTTGCCAAAGCAAAAAACTTACGTGTCCAGATATACATGATAGCAGGCCATTTGTTCTTCCACCGTGGTGGAAACTAAAATGCATAGGCATGACAACTATTCACAATTCCAAAGATTAAGAAAGAAAGAAAAAAAAAAACAACAATTGTCGACATATAACAAGGGGACTTGCCACCTGTTTTGCCACTCTCGTGGAAACCAGAACAGGAGGTGGAGTTAGTGCCCCGACCGCCTATTAGTCTTGAGCCTATCAGACCTGAACCAGAGAATAGCATAGGAAAAATTTGCAAAATATTATCCATTAAACCAAGAAAAAAAAACATGTGAGAATCTATGCATGCGGCAAGCCTGGGCTTCCATCTTGACAAAGTCTGAAGGTGAAGGGATGAAAGCATGTCGGGCAGCAACTCTTCTCAGGCTCGCTTGAGAAGGAATCATATAGGGCATCCAGACGTTTGTTGAAGAAACTCTGGTAGTGTTGTTGCTCGGCCAGGTCCCTTCTCATTTCAAAGATTAAAACCAGGTGGTCGTCTGTGAGTCTGTAGGAATCTAGAGTTGGGTAACTGTGGTCCTCTTGAGCCTGATTTTCCTCCAAAGAGGTAGCAATGGAGTTAAAGGCAGCAACAGAGTCTGTGCTGGGGTCTTTTTCCATGGAGGTGGTGGAATTGTGCCCCGAGTGGTCCTCCAGAGGTAAGGATTCTTCTTCCACTATGCATCTCGTAGCAATTGACTCTTGAAATGGATTGGTGGTGCAGGTGGCGGGTTGGTGCTCCAGGGCAGTTGAAGGAAGGAAAGGAAAGAATTATGCCCAATTGGGCGGAAATTATTCTTCCACTAGGCGGCATCCACCTTGGATACTCTCAGTGTTGGGAGGACGTGGTTATTGATGAGCATGCGTGAACCAATTTTTCCTAGAGAAACCCGGATGGTCCTCGTCTGGAACTAGATCTCGAGAGGTAAGTCTCGAGCCATGGTGAGGCCAAGGCTTTGAAGGAGCCTGCACAAACCAGTTCTACCCCGAAGAGCCCAGATGGTCTATGCCTGGCATGAGAGCTTGAGAGGGAGGCCCTAAGTGGTTGTGTCGTCCAAACCTGCTATAGTAGGCCAGCCCTCGATGGGGCTTGCCTCGTTCTCGTGGCATGGTTACGTAGGGCACCAGGAAAGTAGAAAAATCGGCTGAGTAGGCTGAATCTCGGAGCAGGATTACCAAAATGATTTTGGGCTTTGGGCCCAAGTGCCCCATATAACACTTCCCACTCAGTGAAAAGACGAGGAGGGCAGAGGCATTGATGGATCTGGTAGCCATTAGTGAAGGTGTAATGGAAACCTCAAAGATCGTACTGAAGTCGAGGAGTCGAGCTTGGGCTTCCATTAAGGCCTGGCGCACTAAGTCTTGGCTCTTATGCATGAGAACCATCCCGACTAGACAGGGAGGGAGGGTGGCGGCGAGAGGATTTAACTTCCCTCGTAATCTCCCTGTCCATCGACGCGAGTGGCCCATGTGGCCCATGTGTCACCCCATCCAGGGTTAATAATTATAAATTTAAAACTTTAGCAAATTTTATAAAAATTTCACATAAATTTTTTTAAGTCAATTGAGTTCAACTGGAAATCGATCTCTATATTCCCTACTTTGGAAGGGACTAATAAAGGGTATAAAAAATGTGTAAAAAAATGGTACTTACAATATTTGGTGAAACTAAGGGGTTATTTTATTTGGAAACATTTATTGGGAGATAAGGGGTTATTCTATTTGAAACATGTATTGGTAGGGGGTAATAAAATTTAAATATTAGGAGGTGGAAATGAAATTACGTTATTCCTTAATACCCAATCAATGCATGTGCTATGCTATAGGTTTACTTATTGAACCCACCATGGTTATATGTAAGAAGTATTAATGCTAAAGTGACGATTATTAATTGACTTTTAAATTTCCAAGTTGAAACATAGGAAGCAAAGGATTTCATGAAAAAATAAACATTGAGAAGTGGTGTTTTTATGGAAAAACTTAAGCACCTGATCTGGATTATTTTCAGAATGAAATGAGAGAAAATACATTACAATGAAATACACATAAAAATTGTTAGAAACGGAGAAATATAACAATACATGAATTCTATTAATGAAATAAATGTACATACACTGTAAAAATACAGAGTGCAAGACTCGCTAGAATGGTGGCAACTTTATCTCTGAGAAGAGATGTGATGGCTAAGCTCAATTGCTAGAAGATGATTACAAAGATCCTCTGAAGGCTTGTTTAAGATAAACATGAATTCCAAAACCCTAGACATCCAAAAACCTAACCCTAGGAGATGAAGCACCAAAAGTCATGTGTGTCTCGTTGGGGTAAGTTAGTACATTAACTTCTCGTGGTCGTAACTTTTGCATACGATCTCATTTCTAGGCGTGTGATAGCCCATTGGAAAGGTATTTTCGAGAACCACACATTATGCCATAAAAATTTGAATATGTCTACAATTTGATAGTGGCAATCCAGGAAAACATTCTTTAGATCCCCAAAATGGCCCTAGAAGTATAGAAAGATGTACTGAAATGAAAACTTTCAAAATAAGCCAGTTGGAATAGTTGGGCGGCAACTAATATCCACCTAGATTCTATGTATGTCTTTAGGAAAGCCCCATAATTTCAGAACCCACAATTACAAATAAATATCCCCATTACAAAGAAACGTGTTGAACTGAAAATTGTTAAGATGATTCGGTTGGAATTTGGAACAGGTGGGTGGCCACCAATATCCACCTAGATCAATCCTCCCCCCTTAGGAAGCAATGGTCTCCATTACATTGAGTTCTCGGGGAAGAGGGGAAATATTTTTCTAAATCATAATCTTAGTGACTTGTGTGCCTTTTTGGAGAAGTTGCGCTGCTTGGTATGTGGAAGGTTGACATGAACCTGTTGTTGGCGGGGTTGAATCAGTTCCACCAGCCTATTGTCTCTGAGCTTGACGGGGCATTTTGTAGGTACCATTGTAGGTGAAGAAACAATATATTTTTTCTCTTATGAAATCTTCTTCTATTGGATAGAAGGTGTTGACACTACAGTGGTTGTAGTGGCCTTCTATGCATCGTTTGAACACACTGTGAAGAGGATGAATTTTGCAATATGAGAGATTACCTTGCAACATTGTTTTGATGGAATAGTAGTCGGAACTACCTCTGGTATCTTGTAGAGCTGACCCCCCAGATTAATAATGAAACTACGGGGTCAAGCCTCATAAACAGCATGGTGTTTCCACATATATGGTTGTCCCAAAGAAACATCACAAACAACAAGAGGGGAAACATCACATACTACCTCATTCTTGAAGGGTTGGATGCCATAGTATAGGCGACATTGTTGGTTGACACAGAGATATTGTCAATGGTGAAGCCACCCGATGTTGTATGGTTGCAGGTGTGGTTTTGTCGACAACCCCAATTGTTTAACGACCTCAACTGAGATGATATTCTTCTGCCTATCCTTATCAACAATGAAATGCAACTGGGTCCCCTTCACCCACATCTATGAAAGGAAGAGGTGGTCCCCCTCTTCAAGATCTATTGGTTCTTCTGGTTGATTTTTTGTGGTCACAATAGTAGCAGTAGGGTCTGTGTCAATGATCTATCTGTTTTCAATATTTTATGGATCAGATTCTAACTCAGGGTTCGACTCTTTTTCTTTGACCTCTACCACCAATGACGGTTTCGAGCGACATTCATCGGTGTTGTGACAGGGGATTTTTTGGAAGTCGCACCACTTCCCAGTGTCATTCTTCATCTTCCCTTTACCCTTATTTTACTGTGTCTTGGACTAGTTTTCGAAAGGCTTTTGGTTAGGTTCGTCTTTACCATGCTTTGGTTGTTGCATATTTGCAGACCCGAAATCCGATTTGTTCTGGTGCCTAAAATTTTTCTCAATTTTGACAGCATATCGATAGTCATCTCCCAATGATGAGATGTTTAGGAAATCCATTTTAGTTTGGATGTACCTATGCAGAGCCCCACAATATTTCAAAACTAGATGTCGCTCAGAGTCTTTGATACCCAACTTTGTGCGCAAGGTATGGAAAGTATTTGTGAACTCCGACATTGTTTTGTCTCTTCTCTTACCGCAGTGTGGTCCATCTCATGTATTGGTTGTCATAGTTATCAATAGGTTAGTATTGTTCCTTGACCGCATCCACAAAAAAATCCCAAGTGGCCTCGACACCATATATTCCAGATGCCTCTGTGGAAATTTTCTCCCGGTAATTTTTCCACCAATGTTTGACATGGGGGAGAGTCTTGAGGAGTGCGAAGGAGATCTTTTCCCTATCGAAAAAATTGTGAACAACGAAATAACCTTCTTGCATATTCAACCATTTTTCTAAGGCATCCGCATCTATTTTACCTTCAAATACGGGAATATCAAAATTAACTTGTACCTTGAAGGGAGAGGTTCCTCCAAAGTGGCCTCTTGATGACTATGCCATTGTAGCTATCGACAGGTGTTGAAGGATGTAGGAAAAATTCTCCATCATTTCATCCCTCTGTCACGCGAGAGCTTGCTCAAGCAATAGGTTAATATAATATTTTGCTCTGTCGTTTTTATTTTATGCCGCCAAAGAGGATTTCTTGGGCGTGCGAGAGCAATTGTCCTCAAGAGAGACAAGCTCGAGACCCAACTTTCTATACTCGGACCTCATTGGGAACATGCACTGAAAAATGAGCAAGAGTAGCCTGCTCTGACACCACTAATCCGGATTATTTTCAGAACAAAATGAAAGCAGAGATATTACAATGAAATACACAAAAATATTGCCAGAAACAGAGAAATACAACAATACATGATTTCTATTAATTAAATAAATGTACGGAGACTGTAAAAATATAGAGTGCAAGACTCGTTATAATGGTGGCAGCTTTATCTCTAAGAAGAGATGTGACGGCTACGCTCATTCGTAAGAAGATGATTACAATGAGGCTCTAAAGGCCTTTTTATGATAAGCATGAAATCCAAAACCCTAGACATCTAAAAAAACTAACCCTAGGAGATGAAGCACCAAAAGTCATGTGGGCCTCGTTGGGGTAAGTTAGTACATTAATTTCCCGGGGTCGTAACTTTTGCATATGATCTCCATTTTAGGAGCGTGATAGTACGTTGGAAAGGTCTTTTTGAGAACTACACATTATGTCGTCAAAATCTAACTCCATATACAATTTGACTATGGTAAGCCAAGAAAACATTGTTTAGAGCCCCAAAATGGCCCTGGAAGTACAGAAAGATGTATTGACATGAAACATTCCAAAATAAGCCAATTGGAATTGGTGGGAGGCCACCAATATCCACCTGGATGTTGTGTAGGGATTCAGGACAACCCCGTAAGTGAAGAACCCACAATTACAAAAAAATATCCCCATTACAGAGAAACGTGCTAAACTGAAAACTGTCAATATGATCAGGTTGGAATTTGGAACAGGTTGGTGGCCACCAATATCCACCTAGATCAATCCTACCCCCTTAGGAAGTAATGGTCTCCATTGTGTTGAGTGCCTAGGGAAGAGGGGAAATCATTTTATGAATGTGAATCTTGTTTAGTTGTGTGCCTTGTTGGAGAAGTTGCATTGCTTGGTTTGTGGAAGGTTGTCACGAACCTGTTGTTGGCGGGGTTGAATTTGTTCCAAAAACATGTTGTCTCTGGGCTTGATGGGGTATTGTGTAGGAACCATTGTAGTTGAAGAAACAATATTTTCTTTCTCTTCTGCAATCTGCTTCTGCTGGATAGAAGGTGTTGAGGTTGCAGAGGTTGTAGTGGCCTTCTGTGCATCCTTTGAACAGACTGTGAAGAGGATGAATTTTGCAGTATGAGAGATTACCTTGTGGATTTTTTTTGGTGGAATAGTAGTCGGAACTACCTCCGGTATCCTGTAGAGATAACCCCCCAAAGTAATAATGACACTACGGGGTTGAGACTCATAAACAACATGATGTTTCCACATATACGGTTGTCCCAAAACAACATCACAGACATCAAGAAGGGAAACATCACATACTACCTCATCCTTGAAGGGTTGGATTCCATTGAATAGGCGGAACTGCTGACTGACATGGAGATCTCGTCCCTGGTGAAGCCACCTGATGTTGTGTGGTTGCGGGTGTGGTGTTGTCGACAACCCTAACTGTTTGACAACCTCAGTTGAGTTGAGCTTCTTATGGTTACCACTATGAACAATGAAATGCAATGGGGTCCCCTTCACCCACATCTGTGAATGGAAGAGGTGATCCCCCTCTTCAAGATCTATTGGTTCTTCTGGTTGAATTGTTGTGGTCGTGATAGTAGCAGTAGGGTTTGCATCGATGATCTATCTATTTTCAATATTTTCTGGATTAGATTTTGAATTAGGGTTCGTCTCCTTTTCTTTGACCTCGACCACCAATGATTGTTTCGAGTGACATTCATTGGTGTTGTGCCAGGGGATTTTGTGGAAGTCACACCACTTCCCAGTGTCATTCTTCGTCTTTCCTTTACCCTTATTTTCATGTTTCTTGGATTTCTTGTCGGAAGGATAATGGTTAGGGTCATCTTTACCATGCTTTGGTTGTTGTGTATTTGCAAACATGAACTCCCATTTGTTTTGGTGCTTAAATTTATGCTCGATTTTGACAGCATATCGATAGGCATCTCCCAATGATGAGATGTTTAGGAAATCCATTTCAGTTTTGTTGTACCTATGCAGAGCCCCACAATATTTCAGAACCAAATGTTGCTTGGAGTCTTTGATACCCAACTTTTTCTGCAAGGTATGGAAACTATTTGGGAACTCTGGCACTGTTTGTCTCTTCTCTTGTTGCAATGTTGTCCATACCATGTATTGGTCTTCATAGTTATCAATAGGGTAGTATTGTTCCTTGACCGCATCCACAAGAAAATCCCAAGTGGGATCTGCCCCATATACTCTAGATTCCTCTGTGGAACTTGGCCCCCAGTAAGTTTCCCACCAATGTTTGACATGGGGGAGATCCTTGAGGAGTGCGAAGGTGATATTTTCCTTGTTGGAAAAATTGTGAACATAGAAATAACCTTCTAGCAGATTCAACCATTTTTCTAAGGCATATGAATCTATATAACCTTCAAATATAGGAATATCAAAATTAATGTGTACCTTGAAGGGAGAGGTTCCTCCAAAGTGGTCACTTGATGAATATTTGCATGTTTCTATCGATAGGTGTTGAAGGATGTGGTAAAAATTCTCCATCATTTCGTCCCTCTTATGCACAATAGCTTGCTCAAGCAACAGGGTAATAAAATATTTTGCTCTATCATTTTTCTTTTCTGCCACCATAGAGGGATTCTTGGGTGTGCGAGAGTGATTGTCTTCAAGAGAGACAAGCTTGAGACCCAACTTTCTATACTCGGACCTCGTCAGGGACATGCACTGAAAAACGATCAAGCGCAAACTGCTCTGATACCACTGATTCAAATTATTTTCGGAATGAAATGAAAGTAAAGATATTACAATGAAATGCACATAAAAAATTTCAGAAACAGATAAATACAACAATACATGATTTCTATTAATGAAAGAAATGTACAAAGACTGTAAAAATACAGAGTGCAAGACTCGCTAAAATGGTGGCATCTTTATCTCTGAGAAGATATGTGATGGCTACGCTCATTCGCAAGAATATGATTACAATGAGGCTTTGAAGGCATTTTTATCATAAACATGAATTCCAAAACCCTAGACATCCAAAAATCCTAACCCTAGGAGATGAAGTGTCAAAATTCATGTGGGCCCCGTTGGGGTAAGTTAGTACATTAACTTCTTGTTGTCGTGACTTTTTCATACGATATCTGTTTTAGGCACGTTTTAGTCCGTTGGAAAGGTCCTTTCAAGAACTACGCATTATGCCATCAAAATCTGACTCTGTCTACAGTTTGACTATGCCAAGCCAAGAAAAACATGTTTAGAGCCCCAAAACGACCCTGGAAGTACAGAAAGATGTACTGACATGAAAACTTACAAAATAATCCAGTTGGAATATGTTCACGACCACCAATATCCACCTGGATGTTGTGTAGGGCTTCAGGACATCCCTGTAAGTGCAGACCCACAATTACAAAGAAATATCCCCATTACAAAGAAACGTGTTGTATTGAAAATTGTTAAGATGAGCTGGTTGGAATTTGGAATAGGTGGGTGGCCACCAATATCCATCTGGATCAATCCTACCCCCTTAGAAAGAAATGGTCTCCATTGTGTTGAGTGCCCGGGGAAGTGATCTGAAAACGAACGAGTACTTTACGCAAGTTTTCAATTAAGAATCATTTTCTGACGAAGTATTTGCATAAGTATTAAAGGGCCTATGAATCCATGATTAACCATGCTTGTAAACAAGAATACATAACATACATGAACTCAAATGGAATAAGCACATGAAAAGGCAAGAGAGAGAGAGAGAGACAACCAATGTTGGTAACGGAGTTCACCCCTCCTGGGATGCCTCTCTGGACCCGCTTCAATTGGCATACGGATTGCTTTCATTCCTTCTTCAAAAGATGCTAGGACCTTCTCATAAGTGATTACATAAGAGATGCCTTCTCCTTCAATGATAATTCAAGAAGACTTCTCACACTCATACCTCTCCATATATCAAGAAGGATAATACCTTACATGAATAAGTATCTCAAATGCTTAGGAGTGGTAGCACTATGGCTTTCTAACTCCACTCATTAACTCTCCATTACTCTCCTCCTTACTCTCCCTCTCAAAGGGCTCACATAAGGAATTATATAGTTTTTCCTCACTCCCTCTTAAGAAAGAGCATTTAATTCTTAGATCCACTATAATAGGATCTAATTACAAAAGAGGAAAATCAACATCCCTGAATGTAGGATCTCAAACTATCTTCAAGTACATAAAGGTAAAAGTCTTGAAACCACCCAAAGACTCTTCATCCATGTCCTTGATTCTCTCAACCTAATAGTGAGAAAAATGGCAAATTGGTGTGAGGTGGTTTCTCACATAAAAACCAATTTCCAAAATGATAATTTAATGATAAATACATGAGTCTAATTCCCCTCACAAGTATTAATCATTTTACATCAATAATGAATAATAATGTATGAGTTTTTCAAAAGATCATAAAGCATAAATAATATGCATGAGCATCTCATAAAGCATAAGAATGCATGAGACCCTTTCCTCACAAAGCATTAATAAAATGCATGAGAAATATAAAATCAAAACATATAAGTTTACCACCTTCACCACTCTACAAATCAACTTGGTGAACACAGTAAAGTCCTTCCATGTGTGGAAATCCGTCTGGATCAGGAAGAGGGGAAAGTGTTTTCTGAATCTGAATCTTGGTGAGTTGCGTTCCTTGTTGGAGAAGTTGTGTTTCTTGCTCCGTGGAAGGAAGACATGAACCTATTGCTGGCGGGGTTGAATATGTCCCACCAACTTGTTGTCTTTGGGCTTGACGGGGCATTTTGTAGGCACCATTTTAGTTGAAGAAATAATATTCGCTTTCTCTTCTACAATCTGCTTTTGCTAGATAGAAGGTGTTGAGGTTGTAGTGGTCTTTTGTGCATCCTTTGAACAGACTGTGAAGAAGATGAATTTTGCAGTATGAGATATTACCTTGCGGCATTGTTTTGGTGGAATAGTAATCGGAACTACCTCTGGTATCTTGTAGAGTTGACCCCCCAGAGTAATAATGACACTATGGGGTCGAGACTCATAAACAACATGACATTTCCACATATATGGTAGATCATGAAGAGGGGGAGCGCCTCTTCCTTTCACAGATGTGGGTGAAGCGGACCCAATTGCATTTGATTATTGATAGCGGTATCCAGAAGAACCTCATCTCAACTGAGGTCATCAGATATTTGGGGTTGTCGACAACAACACACCCTCAGCCATATTACATCAGGTGGCTTCACCATGGATGAGATCTTTGTTTTATCCATTAGTGTTGCATGTCATATATCATCCATCCCTTAAAGGATGAGGTAGTATGTGATGTTTCCCCTCTTGATGTATGTGATTTTACCCCCACTAACGTTTGACATGGGGGAGAGGCTTGAGGAGTTAGAAGGTGATATTTTCCCTGTCGAAAATGTTTTGAACAAAGAAATAACCTTCTAGCAGATTCAACCATTTTTCTAAGGCATCCGCATCTATCTGACCTTCAAATACGGGAATATCAAAATTAACTTGTACCTTGAAGGGATAGGTTCCTCCAAAGTTCCCACTTGATGAAGATGTGCCTATTTCTATCGGCAGGCATTGAAGGAGGTGGGACAAATTATCCATCATTTCAACCCTTTGTCGCGCGAGAGCTTGCTCAAGCAACACATTAATAGAATCTTTTTCTCTGTCTTTTTTCTTTTTTGCCGCCATAGAGGGTTTCTTGTGTGTGCGAGAGAAATTTTCCTCAAGAGAGACAAGATCGAGACCCAACTTGCTATACTCGGACCTCAGAGGGGACATGCATTGGAAAATGATAAAGAGTAGCCTTCTCTGATACCACTGATCCAGATTATTTTAGGAACGAAATGAAGCAGAGATATTACAATGAAATACACATAAAAATTGTGAGAAACGGAGAAATACAACAACACATGATTTCTATTAATGAAAGAAATGTACAGAGATTGTAAAAATACAGAGTGCAAGACTCGCTAGAATGGTGGCATTTTTATCTTTGAGAAGAGATGTGATGGCTACGATCATTTGCAAGAAGATGATTACAATGAGGCTCTAAAGGCCTTTTATCATAAACATGAATGCCAAAACCCTAGACATCCAAAAAATCTAACCCTAGGAGATGAAGAATCAAAAGTCCTGTGGGCCCCATTAGGGTAAGTTAGTACATTAACTTCTCGAGGTCATAACTTTTGATTACGATATCTTATTTAGGCACGTGATAACCCGTTGGAAATATATTTTCGAGAAATACGCATTATGTTGTCAAACTCTGACTCTGTCTACAATCTGACTGTGGCAATCCAAGAAAACATTGTTTAGATCCTCAAAACGGCCCTAGAATTACAAAAAGATGTGCTCACATGAAAAATTCCAAAATAAGCTAGTTGGAATAGGTGGGCAGCCACAAATAGCCACATGGATGTTGTGTAGGGCTTCAGGACAGCCCTGCAAATGCAGAACCCATAAATATCCCCATTATAGAGAAACGCGTTGAACTAAAAATTGTCAAGATGAGTCAGTTGGAATTTGGAATAGGTGGGTGGCCACCAATATCCACCTGGATCAATCTTCCCTCCTTAGGAATAAATGGTCTCCATTGTGTTGAGTGCCCGGGGAAGAGGGGAAAATGTTTTTTTAATCTGAATATTAGTGGGTTGCGTGCCTTGTTGGAGAAGTTTCAATGCTTGGTATGTGGAAGACTATCACGAACCTACTATTGGAAGGGTTGAATATGTTCCACCAACATGTTGTCTCTGAACTTGACGAGGCATTGTGTAGGCACCATTGTAGCTGAAGAAACAATATATGTTTTCTCTTATGCAATCTGCTTCTGTTGGATAGAAGGTTTTGAGGTTGTTGTGCTTGTAGTTTCCTTCTGCACATCCTTTGAACAAACTGTGAAGATGATGAATTTTGTAGTATGAGAGATTACCTTGTGGCACTGTTTTGGTGGAATAGTAGTCAGAACTACCTCTGATATCATGTAGAGATGACACCCTGGAGTAATAATGACACTACGGGGTCGAGACTCATAAACATCGTGACATTTCCACATATATGGTTGGACAAAAACAACATCACATACATTAAGAGGGGAAACATCACATACTACCTCATCCTTGAAGGGTTGGATGCCATAGGACAGGCGTCACTGTTGGCTGACACAAAGATATCATCCATGGTGAAGCCACCCGATGTTGTGTGGTTGCGGGTGTGGTGCTGTCGAAAACCCCAACTATTTGACGACCTCAGTTGAGATGTGGTTCTCGTGGCTACCGTTATCAACAATGAAATGCAACGAGGTCCCCTTCACCCACATCTATGAATGGAAGAGGCACTCCCCCTCTTCAAGATCTACTAGTTCTTCTAGCTGAATTGTTATGGTTGCAACAGTAGAATTAGGGTTTGCGTCGGTGATCTATCTATTTTCAATATTTTCTAGATCAAATTTCAAATCAGGGTTCAGCTCCTTGTCTTTGACCTCGGCCACCAATAACTATTTCGAGCGAAATTCATCAATGTTGTGCCAAGGGATTTTGTGGAAGTCCCATCACTTCCTAGTGTCATTCTTCATCTTTTCTTTACCCTTATTTTCCTATGTCTTGGATTGGTTCTTGGAAGGATGTTGGTTACGACTGTCTTTACCATGCGTTGGTTGTTGAATATTTGTAGACCAGAACTCCCATTTGTTCTGGTGCCTAAATTTCTGCTTGATTTTGATTGAATATCGATAGGCAACTCCCAATGATGAGATGTTTAGGAAATCCATTTCGGTTTGGATGTACCTATGCAGAGCCCCATGGTATTTCAGAACCAGATGTTGCTCGAAGTATTTTATACCTAGCTTGGTTCACAAGGTATGGAAAGTATTTGTGAACTCCAACACTGTTTGTCTCTTCTCTTGTCGCAGTGTGGTCCATCTCATGTACTGGTATTCATAGTTATCAATAGGGTAGTATTGTTCCTTGACCGCATCCACAAAAATATCAAGTGGGCTTGACCCCATATATTCCAGATTCCCTTGTGAAACTTTTCTCCTAGTAAGTTTCCCACCAATGTTTGGCATTAGGCAGAGCCTTGACGAGTGTGAAGGTGATCTTTTCCCTATTCAAAAAATTGTGAACAAAGAAATAACCTCCTAGCAGATTCAACCATTTTTCTAAGGCATTCGCATCTATATGACCTTCAAATACAAGAATATCAAAATTAACTTGTACCTTGAAGGAAGAGGTTCCTCCAAAGTGTCTTCTTGATGAATATGTGTCTATTTCTATCGACAAGCGTTGAAGGATGTGGGAAAAATTATCCATCATTTCATCCCTCTGTCGCGCGAGAGCTTGCTCAAGCAATAGGTTAATAGAATATTCTACTCTGTCATTTTTATTTTATGTCGCCATAGAGGGTTTCTTGGGTGTGAAAGAGCGATTTTCCTCAAGAGAGACAAGCTCGAGACCCAACTTTCTATAGTCGAACCTCGTCGAGGACATGCACTGAAAAACGATCAAGAGAAGCCTGCTTTGATACCACTGATCCGGATTATTTTTGGAATGAAATGAAAGCAGAGATATTACAATGAAATACACATAAAAAAATTCCAGAAACAGAGAAATACAATTGATCCAAAAAGGATCCAGATAAGGATAAGAACAACTCATAACTCATAGAGGCAACTCAGGATGCTTAGAATGGCCTCAGAAGAAAAAGAAAGGGAAAAATATTCAAAGTTCCCAAAACTCAGTGAAAATGACATGATCGCGAAGAGCGCGTCGTAATCTTTCTAACGACGCAAATGACTCGTCAAACGAAGTTATGGATTGAAAGATATTTGTAGTCAAAGTTTGTTCAACCTAGCTCAGTTAGCAGGGGATGAGTCAACATTCGTAGTGCTGATTTCATCATCCGTACAGATGATGTCAACATTCGTACAACATATGTGGTAGGAGTAGGAAGGTGACATGTGTCATGCTGACATCAGCATGGTGATGTGGCAACACCAGAGGCTGCCACGTGTCACCTAGTTTTGGCATTTTCGGTTCGATCCGTGGACCAATAGGATCATGCCATGTGGAAATCCATACGGTCTGTATGTTGACATGGCATGATGATGTGGCATGATGACATGGTAGAGGATGATGTGGCCTAGTGAGAGGTTGTCGTGTGCCCCAATCAGGGGCTGCCATGACATGGAAGAGGACGATGTGGCCCAGTGGGAGGCTACCACATGGCCCAATCAGGGGATTCCATGTGGCAGGTGGAAAAATCACAATGACAGCCCGTGAACGGATTTAAAAAAAAGATTAGAAGTTTGGCGGGTCCTCCAAATCTGGCGAACCAAGCCAAACTTGGTCGTATTCTAAATCGTTGGAGATATGGATAGCGCCACCACTAAACATAGTGGAACAACTTTGTATACATTGCAACAAATTAGAACCCAAAAGGGGGAGGCTCGCAGGTTTGACCCCAAGACCTCCTCCACACTATACGCCTTTGTATTAACGCCTAAACCAACAGTCTAACGACCCTCTTTGTAATCAAATCCCACGGTTTTTATTTAAATGTTGAGTCTGCCCAACCCTAGGAGGAAGGCATGGAAATCGAGTGGCATGGGAACCGAGACGAATTTCTTCTTGGGCCTAGGAGTGCCAGAGTCAGATTGAGGCATGGAGACAGTGGTAATTCGACGCCACGAATTCAGTGGTGATGTCTGCTTTCTGATCTGAGCATTATTTATGCTGCTTGATTTCAGAATGAGGTATGCTTATGTATTTTGCCAAATTATTTCACTGAGTTAATTAAAGAGCCTACCCATTTGAGAGAAACACCTAGAGAGGTAGTCCACCAGGGACGAACTCCGTTATCAAGTTTTTGTGTTCATATTTGATGCTTATGTCTCTTCATTTTTTAGTTTTTCCTTATTTAATGGTGCACTTTAATTTATGCTCATTTAATGCAATTATTTATAATTCACTCGATGAAAAGATCTCATATCAACAACAATACATGATTTCTATTAATGAAAGAAATGTACAGAGACTGTAAAAATATAGAGTGCAAGACTCGCTAGAATGGTGGCACCTTTATCTCTGAGAAGAGATGTGATGGCTCTGCTCATTCGCAAGAAGATGATTACAATGAGGCTCTGAAGGCCTTTTTATGATAAAGATTAATGCCAAAACCCTAGACATCCAAAAACCCTAACCCTGGGAGATGAAGTGCCAAAAGTCATGTGGGCCCTGTTGGGGTAAGTTAGTACATTAACTTCTCGGGGTCATAAATTTTGCATACGATCTTCGTTTTAGGCATGTGATAGCTCGTTTGAAAGGTATTTTTGAGAACTACGCATTATGCCATCAAACTTTGACTTTGTCTATAGTTTGACTATGGCAAGCCAAGAAAAAACTGTTTAGAGCCCCAAAATGGCCTTGGAAGAACATAAAGATGTACTGACATGAAAAATTCTAAAATAAGTTAGTTTGAATAGGTGGATGGCCACCAATATCCACTTGGATGTTGTGTAGGCCTTCAAGACAGCCCCGTAAGTGCAGAACCCACAATTAAAAAAAAATGTCCCCATTACAGATAAACGTGTTGAACTGAAAACTATCAAGATGAGTTGGATGCAATTTGGAACTGGTGGGTGGCCACCAATATCTACCTGGATCAATCCTCCCCCTTCAAGAAGAAATGGTCTCCATTTTTTTGAGTGCCCGGGGAAGAGGGGAAAGCGTTTTTTGAATCTAAATCTTGGTGAGTTGTGTGCCTTGTTGGAGAAGTTGTGTTTCTTGGTCTATGGAAGGTTGTCACGAACTCGTTGTTGGCGAGGTTGAATCTGTTCCACCAACTTGTTGTCTCTGGTCTTGAAGGGGAATTGTGTAAGCACCATTGTAGGTAAGGAAAAAATATCTTATTTCTCTTCTGAAATTTGTTCTGTTGGGTAGAAGGTATTGAGGATGTAGTGGTTGGAGTGGCCTTATGTGCATCCTTTGAACAAACTATGAAGAGGATGAATTTTGCAGTATATAGGTGGCATTGTTGGCTGACATAGACATCTCGTCCTTGGTGAAGCCAGTTGATGTTGTATGGTTGCGGGTGTGGTGTTTTCAACAACCCCAACTGTTTGATGACCTCAGCTGATATGAGATTATTCTGGATACCGCTATCAATAATGAAATGCAACGGGGTCCCCTTCACCCACATCTTTGAATGGAAGAGGTGCTCCCCCTCTTCAAGATCTACTAGTTCTTCTGGTTGAATTGTTGTGGTCATGACAGTAGCAGTAGGGTATGCGTCGATGATCTGTATATTTTCAATATTTTCTGGATCAAATTCCAAATCATGGTTCGGATCCTCATCTTTGACCTTGGCCACCAATAACTATTTCGAGTGACACTCATCAGTGTTGTGCGAGGGGGTTTTGTGGAAGTCGCACCACTTCCTAGTGTCATTCTTATTCTTTCCTTTACCCTTATTTTTGTGTGTCTTGGACTGGTTTTCAGAAGGCTATTGGTTAGGGTCATCTTTACCATGCTTTAGTTGTTGCGGATTTGCATACCCAAACTTCCATTTGTTCTAGTGCCTAAATTTCTACTTGATTTCGACAACATATCGATAGACAGCTCCCAATGATGAGATGTTTAGGAAATCCATTTTTGTTTGGATGTACCTATGCAGAGCCCCACGGTATTTCAAAACCAGATGCCACTTAGAGTCTTTGATACCCAGCTTGGTGTGCAAGTTATGGAAATTATTTGTGAACTCTGGCACTCTTTGGCTCTTCTCTTGCTGCAATGTGGTCCATCTCATGCACTTATCTTCATAGTTAATAACAGGGTAGTATTGTTCCTTGATCGCATCCAAAAAAAAATGAAGTGGGCTCTGCCCTATATATTCTAGATTCCTCTGTGGAACTTTTATTCCATCAATTTTCCTACTTATGTTTGATATGGGGGAGAGCCTTGAGGAGTGTGAAGGTGATCTTTTCCCTATCAGAAAAATTGTGAATAGAGAAATAACCTTCTAGAATATTCAACCATTTTTCTAAGGCATCCACATCTATCTGACCTTCAAATACGGGAATATCAAAATTAACTTGTACCTTGAAGGGAGAGGTTCCTCTAAAGTGTTCGCTTGATGAATATGTGATTGTTTCTATCGACAGGCGTTGAAGGATGTGGGAAAAATTATGCATCATTTTGTCCTTCTGTCACGCGAGAGCTTGCTCAAGCAATAGGTTAATAGAATCTTTTGCTCTGACGTGTTTCTTTTTTGTCGCCATAGAGGGTTTCTTGGGCATGCGAGAGCAATTTTCCTCAAGAGAGACAAGCTCGAGACCCAACTTGCTATACTCAGACCTCGTTGGGGACATGCACTAAAAAACGATCAAGAGCAACCTGCTCTGATACCAATGATCCAGATTATTTTCGGAACGAAATGAAAGCAGAGATATTACAATGAAATACACATAAAAATTGCCAGAAATAGAGAAATACAACAATAAATGATTTCTATTAATGAAAGAAATGTACAGAGACTGTAAAAATACAGAGTGCAAAACTCGCTAGAATGGTGGCAGCTTTATCTCTAAGAAGAGATATGACGGCTATGCTCATTCGCAAGAATATGATTACAATGAGGCTCTGGAGGCCTTTTTATTATAAACATGAATTCCAAAACCCTATACATCCAAAAAACCTAACCCTAGGAGATGAAGCATCAAAATTCGTGTGTGCCCCATTGGGGTAAGTTAATACATTAACTTCTCGGAGTCGTAACTTTTGCATATGATATATGTTTTAGGCGTGTGATAGCCCGTTGGAAAGGTATTTTCGGAAACTACGCATTAAGCCGTCAAATTTTACTTCGTCTACCATTTGACTGTGGCAAGCTAAGAAAACATTGTTTAGAGCCCCAAAACGGCCCTAGAAGTACAAAAATATGTACCGACATGAAAACTTCCAAAATAAGCCAGTTGGAATAGGTGGGCAGCCACCAATATCCACTTGGATGTTGTGTAGAGCTTCAGGACAACCCCACAAGTGAAGAACCCACAATTACAAAGAAATATCCCCATTACAGAGAAATGTGTTGAACTGAAAACTATCAAGATGAGTCGGTTGGAATTTGGAACAAGTGGGTAGCCACCAATATCCACCTGGATCAACACCCCTCAAAATCCTACCTAGAACACTGAAGTGGCAGGTTCCCCACCCCGAACCTTACAAATATGCAAGGTCCGGGGAGGGGAACATGTCACTTCAATGTTCTATGCAGGATCTTTGAGAGGTGCTTAAGTCTTGCCATCATTTATGGCCTAATAAATTGTTTTGTCAAACTAACTATTTTGTCAATGAACAAAGAATGACTTCTAAAAATATGTATTGGAAGAGATGAGTGCATATGACATATGGTGATGAAAATGCAACATTATTTTATTATGTGGTTAATGAATTATTTATTTCGACGGACCAAAATGTGCATATAGAGATAAGTAATGCTAGATGAGACGATTGTGTCTAATAGATATCAATGGTGATGGAAATACAACGTTATTAGTCCTTGTTGAAGGCCAGGACTCTAGCATTCCCTTCAACATTGACTTTTAATTACTTTGTGTTTGACTTAAAGTATTTTCTATGCTCCTCAAAGTTGGAAATAGGAAAATTAAAATAGTTAATTTTTTGGTATTTTAATTACTTTTATTAAAGATTCTATTTGCTAATAAGTTCAACCTCTTATTGTCAAGGTGTTTTTGTGAACGTTTACATATCCTAAGTTTTTTCGAGGTCTTTTTGTGAACGTTTACATATCCTAAGTTTTTCCGAGGTCTTTTTGTGAACGTTTACATATCCTAAGTTTTTGAAGCCGATTAGCCAATTATATCTTCATTTAACGTTTGCATATCCTAAGTTTTTGAACGTTTACATATCCTAATTTTTTGAAGCCGATTAGTCGGTTATATCTTCATTGTCGCCTAAGTTTTCAACTTATTAAATCTTTATTGACACTCTTTTTGAGGTTAATAAATAAAATATGACAAAGTGAATTTTTTCAAATCTTCTATAAGATAAATCATTCTTCCAAATATTCCATTAGGTTGTCAGATAGATCTGAAAGGTAAGTCAAATCTATGTCAGTTCTTTAAATATACTGTTGAAAAATGATGTCATGTATTTAAACTATTCATAAGAGGCTTTAAACTATTCTTAGAGATGAACAAGTTTCAGTTCTTTAAATATACTGCTGACAAATGACATCATGTCTTTAAACTATTCTTAAGAGGCTTTAAACTATTCTTATAGATGATCAAGTTGCTTCAAAAATGTTCAACTTTCATTAAATCCACTGCCATTGCCTCCTCCACTGCATGAAAAACACCTCCACAGCTTCCTCCACTGCATTAACAACACCTCCACCGCCTAGAAAACTCCTCAACCACCATCTTCACCATCTCTTAGACAACTCTGTCGCTAGCGTCTTCACCATTGCCTAGACAACTCTGTCACTATCGTCTTCACCATTTCACCGCCTTTGCAAGAGGACGATAACAATTTTAATGATCTTGGTGTCCAAAGCATAATTTCAAATTAGTCAGTTGAAAGAACAAATCCAAGATGAAGGAAGAAATCCATAAGGGAATTAGTCAAATGAAGGAACAAAGACATATTGGAGCAGATGAAGGAACAAAGGAACAAAGCCATATTGGAGAAGATGACAAGATATAACTGTAATTTATTCAATCAAATATTTGCCTCTGTTTACTCTATATATAAAAACTAAATTTAGCTTACCAGTCCAGTGAAAGTGGAGTTGTTGCTTTAGCAACTATGTTATATAAAAAAAACTAAATGTTTACTCTATATCAAGAAACTAACAAAGACATATTGGAGCAGATGAAGGAACAAAGGAACAAAGCCATATTGGAGAAGATGAAAAGCTATAATTTTAAGTTATTCAATCAAATATTTGTCTTTGTTTACTCTATATAAAAAAACTAAATTTAGCTTACCAATCCAGTGAAAGTGGAGTTGTTGCTTTAGCAACTATGTTATATAAAAAAAACTAAATGTTTACTCTATATCAAGAAACTACTTTAGCTTACTAGTCCAGTCAAAGTGGGTTGTTTCTTTAACATCTAAGAGCACATCCACAATGTCCATGTCTTCCTGCCCAAGTGCATTTTCTCCCTCCAAATGCAATTTTTTAAACATTTAAGAAATTTCTCATGTACTCCTACTTCTTCTCCCAACTTTCCAGTTTTTTTATTGTTCAAATAGTAAGTGAATGGCTCAATAGAAAACTAAAACCCCATTCTTTTTAAATAGGGGTGTTTTTTGCTACTTTCCTTGTAGTAGCAACCCCATTCTTTTTAAATATGAGTTGTGACAACTACATTCAATCACGTTCATTGCCCCGTCGTTTGTTATTGTACATATTGTACATTGCGGACGAATTTATTTTTTCTTGTGGACAATAGATTCTTTTTTCTTGAATCAAATCTTGCCAACTATCTTACATACACAGTCACGGTCTAAAGTTAAACTCAAGAATAACCCAAATGCTCAGATAAAACCCCCATGTACTAGAAAACCCCATAACAACAAAAAGGCAAAGTGAAATGAAATAAAAAAAACTCATTTAATTTTACAGCTTCTCTCTCTCAATTTGAGCTCAGAAAAAACACAACAACAAAAAAAAATGCAACGCTCATGATGCAATTTACAGAGCACAACTAACCAAATGCAGCTAAAAGCTGTACATAACTACAAAATTTTGAATATGAAGGTCTAAGACTACCCTTCAGCTCGTGTTTGAAGTCTTCGTCCTACCATAGTCCATATGAAAATACCTTCAATCAAAAACACCCCCCACAACTTTCTTCAAACCAAGCATACAAAAAACAGAAATACAATATATTCTATCAACTACATACAAAAAACAAAAATACAATATATTCAATCAACTATATTTACAAGATCTTAATCTAAACTCAAGAAACAATTTACAACTAATCGATATATGCTTAATCAATTCAATGGTTTCAAAGCTTCTCAAACCCTGCTTACTGAACCAACCCTCCATGTGTAGTGCCAGTCGAAAATCGAATTCAAGCATGACCCATATGCTCAGATAAAAAATTAACAAAACCATCAACTAGAAAACCCCCAAAGGGGAAGAAATGAAATAAAAAATAAATAAACTAATCAAATTTAGAGTTTTTCTCCCTCAAATTGGGAATGTGCAACCCAATGCAACTAGAATCAATAAAAAACCAGATAATTTTGCATAGCCGAATGACTAATGCCACCACCCTTCCACCTCTGTGATAAGCTTCTAGAAAACCATGCACCAAATATAAATTCCTGGCGAGTGTTGTGATTTATTGTATAGTCAAATCTTAACTCGTTCCCAAAGAAAAAAAATATTATCGGGTCGTCAGAGAAACAAACCTGAATTCATTCAATTACCAGGTGGCAATGACATGAGAGGGGCCAAGTTGAGAACCAACACATGTCTTCACTTCACTTCGAGGTGAGTGAAGCCCGAAATCCCTCACTAATGTTATCTTTAGAGATCAATTTTTCAAGCTTAACCAACATATTTACTTGGGCGATCAAGAATTTTCACCTAGAGAAAGAGTGCGACGAGTCCAAAAACATCAGTCTCTTATTGCCATGCAAATATAATGTGTGATTTTGAGCATGTAGGGAATTATTCAAATTCATTGTCCCTTGGTTGTTTGGTGCACTACCTAATATGACTCGGCAGGCCACCCCCGTCGGCCTACCCCCGCCCATTGAATCTTAATAATTTACGCCAACCATGGGAATCATCATCCATTTTCTCTATATTGTCTCAACCTACTATGAAATAAGCTTGTATGCTTACATTGTTGTGAAGAAAAATGGTGGATGTGAATTTGTTGTTTGTTGCTTACTCAGACCTGTTCTGGTGTGCCTGCTATGTTGAAGCTAGTTGTCTATGAAAGGAAGGTAAGGCTTGAAAAACCCAAGTCTTTTGTTAGGTTAGAAGGCCACATTGAGTCACCAATTGAGTGCACCTGACTAAGCTTGCAAGCCAAGAGATCTCCTGAATGCTACAACTCTCTCTCTCTCTCTACGTCAAACAAAAAATACAAAACAAGAAACCATTCCCAAACCACTGAACAAATAATACCACCTATAAATTTCCATCCCATTATCAGAAGTTTGGTATAATTCACCGCAGGATCAAGTGGGGTTATTCGTCAATGAGAATGAGTTGTGGAATAATCTAATATTTTTCCAACCGTCACAATACTTCACCGCTACTTGCAAGTGTCACGGATATGTGCCAGTGTGGACACTTGGAACAACAAGCAGGTCTTGAATTCCCCAAATATTGTATTTAAATTTATACTTTACTATTATTATAGTGTTGGATTTATTTATTAATTATTATTTCTTGACCTCTTCGCCCAGACTATTGGTCGGACACAAATTTGATGAGACTATTTGTGAGCAAGTAAAGGTTTTTATTCCAGTGAATACTATTGTGACTATTTTCTGATTTCCAATGATATCCTCACTACAAATATATTCAAGAGTTTCTCCAATGAATGGCAATCCCATGTTGCGAGGGGTAGCATTGATTTCTCTCCCACATTTCTTTCACAACCTTTACCATTTTTTTGACATGAACCAAACTGTGAAGGCCGCAACTTCCAACCCTACTACTATCACTACTTCCAATCACATCATAATTATAGCTACTCTGATATCAATTTAAATGGAGTACTACTAGTTCGACTGTATCAATAATATTGTGCTTCGTTCACTACTTATAGACGTACAAATGATTCAGGTGTAGGCCATAAAGTATTGAGAAGGGTATTTATAGAGAAATACCTTGGTTTTATGAAGNTCGGACACAAATTTGATGAGACTATTTGTGAGCAAGTAAAGGTTTTTATTCCAGTGAATACTATTGTGACTATTTTCTGATTTCCAATGATATCCTCACTACAAATATATTCAAGAGTTTCTCCAATGAATGGCAATCCCATGTTGCGAGGGGTAGCATTGATTTCTCTCCCACATTTCTTTCACAACCTTTACCATTTTTTTGACATGAACCAAACTGTGAAGGCCGCAACTTCCAACCCTACTACTATCACTACTTCCAATCACATCATAATTATAGCTACTCTGATATCAATTTAAATGGAGTACTACTAGTTCGACTGTATCAATAATATTGTGCTTCGTTCACTACTTATAGACGTACAAATGATTCAGGTGTAGGCCATAAAGTATTGAGAAGGGTATTTATAGAGAAATACCTTGGTTTTATGAAGATGATTTTAGTGTGTATGACTTATGTTTGATTTTAAGTTTCTACCATACAATGCACCTATTAGTCTTGGTGTGAATGTAAGTCGTGTGTATCAACTGAATTGCTTGAGAAAATAGATACATACACCAATTTCAACAGTCCAAAAGCGGAGTTTTCATTGATACTAAGATGTTAACAATCCAAACGCGGAGTTTCCATTGATACTAAGATGTTAACAGTCCAAACGCAGAGTTTCCATTGATACGAAGATGTTTGGAAAGGTAGATATTGATCTTTCTCATCCAAATTTCAAATTCATATAAAAAAACATCATAATAGTTGTCTCATATTGTAATATATATATTTTAAATTTGTGTTTAAAGATATAAGAATTTTCGTTTAACAAAAAAATTATGATTCATCACTTTCACCATACACTAAACTTTATTTATCATAATTACAATACACTTTAGTTACCATAGTACAATTATAATTATAGGTTTTATAATTCTTAGCCAATACAATAATGCACTGTACTTTAAATATCATAATTGCCATAGACTTCCTTATCAGACCAAGTTGCACAACACGTCCATGCACTGTACTTTAATTATCATAATTGCCATAGACTTCCTTATCAAACCACGCTGCACAACACGTTCAGGTTCTGTCTTTTGCTTCTAAACTCATCAATATTCTCATTTATGTTACAACTGTCACGTACTAATTTTCTTGTAATGTGTTATAAGTTTCAATTATGGAAGGAACGTAAATGATTTGAAGGGGCTCTCTTTATGAATTATTTTATCGGTTATTGGTTAAAGAATCCACATTTTTCCGTTCAAATTCCAGATTACAAAATAAAGATTTAAGTTGATTTTTAGTTTAATCATGATGTAATAGATTATAAATACTTCAATTGATAATGGAAAAAGGGGTGGTTGTTGGGTCAAGAGACTTAAATGGAAAAAAATATTCTATGATCTCCTAGAACTTTTTTATAACATCTATTTAGCAATATTAAGTAACCACATAAACATGTCACTGCAGTGCACTCTGTTCCATCCAGACTGGATGGAGCATCCCTATTTTATCAACACAAACTTTAAACAATTACAAAACTTGAAGAAAATACCATTATAATTAAACATCCAGTTTAATCAGTATAACAAATTAACCAAATTAACCTTTCGGCAGGGACATCGCCACTCCAGTGGAACTTGTTTTATTGTGTGGTTAATCATATCTTAATTTCAACCTACCGATACTTAAAGTCCATTTAATATTTGTAAATTTATTTTTTAAATGTTTAAAATGATATTTTTATCTTACAAATATGGTCTTACACCATACTGACATTGACGGGTTTGGACTTATAAAAAAATCACATGATAAAACGAAGAAATTAAAAAAAAAAAAAAAAAACTTCTTTTAATTTTATTCTAATTCAAAACAATGATATGTTTTTTAATGTCCGAAGGTGTAGGACAGTCGGTGACGGAGTGTGTAATACCCCAAGGATGAGCCCCAGTTATATCTATGTATTGTAAACATGTTTTGTAGGCTGGTGAGTCGAGCAATTGTAAGCTGGTAAGCTTATGTGCAAGTAGTCTGGAGAGCCTAGGTGTTAAAGGCCAGGAGCCTGTTTTGTACATGTAATTATGCACTTTGTTAATATAAAAACATCGTTGTGCGTAGACCGACCACGAAGAAAGAGTGATGGGGGACTAAGTTTCCACAAGGTTGGGTAAGGGAGGAGGCTAAGTGTTGGGCCTAGGGGCTAAGCTAGGGGGCTTACCTCTAAAGGGGATAATAATTTATTATTATTTCCTAAAAGGATAAGGTGGACAATTGATGACCATTGTCCCAAGTTCCTGGGAAAGGAACGTATGCAAAATGGAGTGCATGCAGCTCCAGGAAGACAGGTGTCGACCTGGGAGCATGCAGTTAAAGTTGAAGAAGTCAGTCGTGTTGGGGGTTCGCGCGCCCATTCTTCCATCCTTCACCTGAGTTCGTTGGGATCCTCCCCCAGAACTCGTTTTATGTCTGTGCTGGACCTCTGCATAGACACGTACCTCTGAAAATCAGATCCATGAAGCTGACCTACATGATTCTGTGAACCCAGCCTATCCATTTTATTTTAGAACCGAGTCTGTACCTGAACCCAGGGAGAACCATGGACTGACCTAGTTCTTCTGTGAAGCTTGATCATCCCATAATTGTCTATGTTGTGTGTGTTATAAATGTGGGTTTTTGTGGCCATGAAGTCCCTTGGATGAGTGTGGCTTGTTGCCTTATTTTTTTCTTGAATTGTATTCACCTATTGTTGTTGCCCTCCCTGTGCTAGAACGTAGTTGAAGAAACAAGTTTTCAGGCCTGTGTGCAACACTCTCTCCAGGTGAGAGAGGTGGTTTTGGTTGAAGAGACAGGTTTTCAGACATGTGATCAACTCTCTCACGGTGAGAGAGTGTGTTTTGGAAGTGAGTTATCCTAGAAGGAGTCCCGTAGCTGCTACAGAGCTCTGAGAATTCTGATCCAGCCTGTTGCTAAAGCCCAAGGCAAGGGAGGTGAAGTAGTCGATGGACTGTATGAAAGTGAAGGTGTGTAGTCCTGGGGTGGGATGGGTATGTGGGGAATGAGAGTCTGTGAGCAGTGGGCATAAGTGGCTCCTAGGAGAGAACCCTTCCTCTTTAACTGTGTGACTTCCCTATTGACCTTGCCTAGCCTAGGAATCCCTTGCCCCGTGGAGCTTAGTCCAAGATTGGGGGTGACCTACTGTTGAGAGTGATGAGCAGTGTGGTCTAAGGCAGCGAGGTTTGTGGAAGGTCTACACGCAGTTGGTGGTGTTATTCCAGTTGAAAGATAAGTATCATTTATGTGCTTAATTTTATGTTATGCATGTCTGTGATGATTGAATGTTATCATGTATTCTGTTGCATATATCAATTATTGTCTATTACATTTGAATCTGTATGGTAGCAGTAACTCTGTGTTATGTGTTTTATTTCGATTAAAATGCATGTTATATGTGTGTGTGTGTGTGTGTGTGTGTAAATGTTCCAAGTGGTAGTGTTACTCGGCCTGTTGAATGGTCAGGGACGTTACAATTTGGTATCGAAGCTAAGTCAGAGTTGAGTAGTGGTATTGCCGATATTTTTGGAAGGATGGGGATGTTACATTCTAGTATCAGAGCCATGGTTTCAACATTGAGCCTGAATGGGCCATGTTTGTGGTAGTTGAAGCAAAAGTTTTTGAAAATAATTGTTGTCAAAATGGAAAAAATTCAGGTTCACAGTCGAGGTTTCGAATCTAATCCTGAATGGGATGGATAAGTGGTCATTGGACCCGAGGTTTCAGGTGTAAATTGTGTCTGGAGGAACTATTTTCGAATGTCAGAACATTCCTGTGTGCCAAGAAGTTACCTTGACCGCGTTACGAAGATTAGAAGGAGTAGCGGTATTATAAAAGCCACGAGAGACGTGGTATTGGGACGCAGAGTAATGTGGGCCTTAGGATCTTTTTGGGAAAAGGAGAGTCCTTTACGACTATCAGATCCAGAGAAGGTGCAGGAAGGTTATCCTAGAACCCTTTTGGATTTCAGCAATTGGGAGAAGTGGAATGCGTTGAGGCACAAACTTCTAAAGTCCTGGAAGAGATCTACACCGTAGATTTGAGGGGAGAAGCTTGACCGTTAGATATTGGAGAAGACGGGCATGGGTTATTCGTGAGAATCATTCGGATTTCGCAAATAGAAAGATTTAAAGTGAAGATAAGTGAAAACCTCTGAAGCAAGAAATCGTGAAGTGGATATCAACAGTTGGTTGCGGGAGAGATAAGGATCGTTGATTATCCAGGGAGAGTCCAGAATTTCAGCAATCGGGAGAAGTGGGATGTGCTGATGCAAAAACTTCTGAAGCCTGAATTTTTGAAGTGAAAGGGTAAGCATGGTGGGGCCGGATGACATCACCAAGGGTGACGTTGACTTACCTAGGCATGCCACATTCCACCACCTGAGTTGGTGACATTTGTACTTGCGGATCAGAGAGTAAAGAAGTATGGAAATTCAGAATTCGGGAGATTGGAAGGAAGCAAGCAGGAAAGCTTCTAGACCCGAAGTCCCAAAGTCTCGAATCTCTGAAGTCTCGAAGCTTTGATGACAGAATTCCACCATAAGTTTCAGTCGTTGGATGTCGAGTAGTAGTGGACAGATGATCCACCCTACTTCGCAAGTTCATTAATTCGGAACTCCAAGAGTCTGTTGGGATGTATTATGAAGACTTTGGAAAACCGAAGTCTTGATTAAGTGCCTATCGATATAGTTTTTGGTCACAGCCCATGGTCACATGGGTTAGGGATAAGAGAAAATGGCTAAGGCCTAAAATTGTTTCAGAGCCGAGCAGATCTCGGAAAATTCATGAAATCTGAACGTTTCTTAAATCAGATTTGGTTTATGAATACTGTGGGATTTATTGAGGAATGATGGCCTGACAAATTTTGGTTGATTATACGTTGTGTTGGCAGATTTCAACGAGTGTCAGGACTGAAGTGAATTTCCACTGAGTGTAGAAAAATGGAGGAGGCACAGAATGTTTCCAGTTCAGAGAATGAAGCTAAAGGGATGGATGTTCATTTGGGAGTTGAAGGGTCAAACTCCAATGGGCATGGAGAAGAGATAGATAAGGAAGGGAATATGATGAAAATCATTGAAAGATTGCAGAAAGATGCCCAGACTCACCAAGCAGATAACAGAAATCTCATGAAAGCTAAGGAAAAATAGGGAAAATTCAACTTAAAGTTGATGAAGAGTCTGGAGAGAATAGAAATGAAGTTGGACAAGGAGTGTGACTCGAGCAAAACAGGGAGTCACCAGACTTCTAAGAGAAGAATATCAAGGAGTGTTGGTAGACACTGTCATCACTCCCAAGGTCGCTCCAAGAGGATGGAACACAATAGTTCAAGCACTTCTCCTACCAGAAAGCACAAGAGATATGGAGTGGATGAACTGAAGGGCGAAATGAACAAGATTAAGCCTCCTACGTTTGATGGAGAATACAAGAAGGAGGAAGATGTTGAAACATGGTTGATTGGCATGAGGAAATATTTCCAACTGCAAAATTATTCCTCTCATGTAGAAGGAAGAATTGCAATGTATCAACTGAAGGGAAAGGCATCCATGTGGTGGGATCAAATTGTGCAGGTGCAACACATTAGAGAGAAAGATATTACTTGGAAAGAATTCAAGAAGTATTTTGAAAAGAAATACTTGACTAAAAGATACTACGACAAAAAGATGAAATATTTCTTTGAACTCAAGCTGGGCAGCATGACCATTGATGAATACGAACGAAAGTTTTTGGAGTTGTTGAAGTATGTTTCGTTCATCAAAGATGAGACTGTCAAAATTCAAAGGTATTTGAGTGGACTGCCACCTTCCATCAGTGACAAGATTCAGTATGATGACCCTAAAACTATGGAAGAAACTATAAGGAGAGCAAAATGAAAAGCCTACTTTCTAGAAGGTTTGGGAAGACAAGAAGAATTTTAAAATGGATCAGAGGAAGAAGGGAACTAAACCACCCTTTTTCAGGAACATTCCTCAAGGACAGTCAAGTTTTAGAGAGCCCAGGAAGGCTGAAGTATGTGGGCAATTTCCAAGGTAGACACCTATGGAATGTTGGGGTTGTAAAGGAAATCATAGGTACAGATACAGCCCCCACAGAAATGACAAAGTGAGAACTGTCCACAATGTTCAATAGGCTGAAACAGTGGAGGACATGGGTAGAAGTGTTCCAAGAATATACGCAACCCTAGACAAAAAGCAGGTTGAGTTTCAGTCACATATGACTGAAGTGGAAGGTATGATCAACAACCAGCCCATTATTATTTTAATTGATTCAGGAAATAGTTATAGTTACATAGATCCTAGAATGGTGGAAAGTTTACTTTTACCAAGAAGCAAGCATGATAAACCTTGGTTAGTGCAGTTGGCCACGTGAGCCAAGAGAAAGGTTTTCGAGTTGGTTAAGTCATGTCTAGTGGACATGAATGGAATGAGCACAAAGGATGAATTGAATGTTTTACTTTTAGGTTCTTATGAATGTCTAATTGGGATGGATTGGTTGGACCAACACCACACCATCTTAGACTGTTGTAACAAGGCATTCATTTGCCTGGATGAGGAATGGAATCAGAGAATAGTCCAAGGAATTCCCAGATTAGTTGTTGTCAGAGAAATCTCAGCAATACAGTTGAAGAAATGCTACAGAAAAGGCTATCAATTATTTGTAGCCCATGTGGAGGAAGCACCTAAGGATGAGGTCTCAAATATTGAATGCCATGAAGTATTAAAAGATTTCGAAGATGTATTACAGGAGGTACTAGGATTACCCTCGAAAAGAGATATTGACTTCTCGGTAAACCTGATGCCTGGAGTAGCTCCAATGTCAAAAAATCCTTACAGATTGAGTACACCAGAGCTGAAAGAACTGTAATTGCAGCTTGAAGAGATTCTGAAGAAGGGGTATATATGCCTAAGTGTTTCACCTTCGGGACCCTCGATCCTATTCGTGAAGAATAAGGATGGGGCATTGAGATTGTGCATCGATTTCAGACAGTTGAACAAAGTGACTATAAAGAACAAGTATCCCCTGCCAAGGATCGATGACCTCTTTGATCAATTGAATAATGCTAAGATATTTTCAAAAATAGATCTCAGGTCAAGATATCACCAGGTAAGGATAAGCGATGAACACATCAGTAAGACCACATTCAAAACAAGGTTTGGTCATTATGAATTCACAGTGGTTCCTTTTGGGTTGTCAAATCCACCCGATGTTTTTATGTGCCTAATGAATGGCGTGTTCAGATAATATCTTGACCAGTTTGTCATAGTCTTTTTGGATGGAATCCTGGTGTATTACAATTCGGAAGAAGAGCATGAACAACATCTGGGGATCGTGTTGCAGGTGTTGAGAGAGCACCAACTGTATGCTAAATTGAGCAAGTGCTCATTTTGTCAAAAACAGATCTGTTACTTGGGGCATATCATCTCAAAGGATGGGATAGTCGTGGATCTTGAGAAGATAAAATCCATTAGAGAATGGTCAGCATCGAATAATGTGACAGAAGTCGGATCCTTTATGGGTCTAGCTAGATATTACAGAAGGTTCATTGCAGGGTTCTCAAGGATAGCTTACCCTATCACTTCCTTGCAAAGGAAGGAGAAGAAATTTCAATGGAAAGAGGAATTTGAGAAAAGATTCCAGTGATTGAAGCGGTTGTTAACCAGTGCTCCAATCCTGAGGATTGCAGATCCGAATGAAGACTTTGTAGTGTGTACAGATGCATGCAAAGAAGGACTGGGAGGATTCCTCAGTCAGAATGGATTCGTAATTTGTTATGAATTCAGAAAGTTGAAAGAGCACGAAAGGAACTATGAAACTCATGATTTGGAGTTGGCATCCATAGTACACGCTCTAAAGAAATGGAGGCATTACCTCATGGAAAGGAGGTTCGAACTGAGGATAGACCATAACGGTCTGAAGTATTTGTTTGATCAACCAGCTTTGAATGCTAGGTAGAGTAGGTGGTTGGAGTTTCTTTGTGAGTATGACTTTGATATCAAGCATATCAAAGGAAATGAAAACAAAGTGGTTGATGCACTCAGCAGGAGAGTGCATGAATTGCATGCTACGACCATTAGCATGTACCGAACTGATATTAAAGGCAGAATTTTGGAGGTTGCAAATGCAGGTTTGCAGTACAGGGATTTGGTAGCAAAGCTACAACAAGGTGAGATGCCACAGAAAGTGGAAAATTATAAATTGGAAGCCGATGGAACACTTATGTACAAGAATAGAATTTATGTACCTAATGTCGAGGAATTGAAACTTATGATTTTGAATGAAATGTATAATGTTCCTTATGCAAGGCACCCTGGATATCATAAAACTGTGGCAGCATTCAAGAGCCATTACTTTTGGCCAGGTATGAAGAAAGAAATTGCAGAATACATCGATAGATGTATGGAATGTCAGAAGGTTAAAGTTGAGCATAGGCACCCAACAGGGTTGCTATATCCTTTACCCATTTATGAGTGGAAGTGGGAGGTAGTGACAATGGATTTCATCACAGGATTTCCCAAGACCGGCAAGCAACATGATTCAATCATGGTGGTGGTGAACAAGCTTACGAAAGCTACCCATTTTATTCCATTAAAGACTACTCACAATGCAGCTAATGTTGTCGATATATTTATGACGGAAATAGCACGATTGCACAGTATTTCCAAGACAATTGTGTCCGACAAGGACCCAAAATTTACCTCAAATTTTTGGAAGGGGTTTGGAACGAACCTAAACTTCAACATAGCCTATCATCATGAGTCTGATGGGTAATCAAAGAGGGTGAACCAAGTGATAGAATACATGCTAAGGATGTATGTGATGGACAAACCATCTAAATGGGAAGACTACATGCACTTGGTAGAATTCGCCTACAACAATGGGTATCAAGCATCGTTGAAGATGAGCCCATTTGAAGCACTTTATGGCAGAAATTGCAACACTCCAATAAGTTGGGATAATCCAGCTAATAGAGTAGTGGTTGGGTCAGAGTTGCTCAAGGAAATGGAAGAGAAAATGCTAAAAATTAAGAAAAATTTAAAGGTTGCCCAAGAAAGGCATAAAATTTATGTTGATAAGACCAGAACCCACAGGGAGTTTAAAGTGGGCAAACATGTTTTCCTAAAAGTGAAAGCCAATATAAGTTCCCTGAGGCTGGGAAAATGTTCGAAGTTGGTAGCCAGATTTTGTGGGCCATTTGAAATCCTAGAAAGGATTGGGTCAATTGCATATATGCTTGCATCACCTGCATCTATGACTGTACATAATGTGTTTCATATTTCATTGCTTAAGAAATATATACCTGATGTTAATCATGTAATCGATTGGAATGTGATTCAGGTGGAGCAAGAAAGCATCTTCCAAGTGCATCTGGTGCACATATTGGACCGGAAAAGAAAGCATCTCTGGAATCGAGACATAGGGTTTGTAAATGTACAGTGGACCTAGTACAGTCCTGAGGACACGACATGGGAGCATGAGGATGTTATGCAAGCAGAATACCCACATCTTTTTTAAGATTTTGGAAATCTTGTTGATGTTGTGTAAGTAAGTTACACAGAGGACAGTGAAAAAATAAAGGGAGGGGATTGTAATACCCCAAGGACAAGCCCCAATTATATCTATGTATTGTAAACATGTTTTGTAGGCTGGTGAGCCAAACAATTGTAAGTTGGTAAGCTTATGTGCAAGTAGGTCGGAGAGCCTAGGTGTTAAAGGCCAAGAGCCTGTTGTGTACATGTAATTATGCACTTTGTTAATATAAAAACATTGTTGTGTGTAGATCAACCACGAAGAAAGAGTGATGGGGGACTAAGTTTCCACAATGTTGGGTAAGGGAGGAGGCTAAGTGTTGGGACTAGGGGCTAAGCTAGGGGGCTTACCTCTAAAGGGGATAATAATTTATTATTATTTCCTAAAAGGCTAAGATCGACAATTGATGAGTGTTGTCCCAAGTTCCTGGGAAAGGAACGTATGCAAAATGGAGTGCATGCAACTCCAGGAAGACAGGTGTTGGCCTGGGTGCATGCAGTTAAAGATGAAGAAGTCAGCCGTGTTGGGGGTTCGCGCGCCCATTCTTCTATCATCTGCCTGAGTTCACTAGGATCCTCCCCCGGACCTCATTTTGTAAAGGCCGGTTTTCAATTAACATTTAGTAATTCTACCAAATGTACAGTAATTTCTACTAGGTTTATAAAAGAAGAATAATTCCAAATTTTCTTAACACTTACGCATGTAAAATTTATCAATGAATAATAAATCTAATTAAACAATGAATAAATTGGAATTAAATACCTGAACCTGATGTTGTTATCCCTCTTGTTGTCCGTAGCTTGCTTCCTTCCCGCTTCTTTAGAACACTAGCCAAAACCGTCCTCCCTGCCGACTAGTTAGCTCCCTAGCCCCAGGATATCAATGGATATCTTGGCCCTCCGTGCCCAAAACCCCCAGCAACTCCGGTCCACTGTGTCAATGCCACTTACAAA
>SNQJ01S0150025.1:23318-43053 GCA_010110895.2 Picea sitchensis | reverse complement strand
TTTCCTCAGAATTTCGGCTTAGATATAATTTGTATACCTCATAAACCTATAGATATTCAATATTCTCAAGTGTGATTCAAATGAGAGAGCCTTGCCTCTTATTTATACTCTCCAAGTAGCTTCCTTAAAAACATCTTCTAGGTTAGTTGGCCCCACTTTCCTTATTTTAGGGTTGGGTCCACTTCTAATTTCTCCAATAAAATTATTATTGAAATAATTTATTTTGTATTCACTTTGAATTATAATACACTCATCACTTCACTTTATCATTTACGTTTTAAAATCTCTTAAACCACTTTGATTACTTTGTCCTTTTGGGGCTTCTAGATGACATATGAGGGTCCTCCAACTTCGTAAGGCCATAACTCTCAAACCGTGAGGAGTTATGTGACATTTTACATACCACCAGAAATGGCATGACATGTAATATCCATATAGAATAGTATTATCTGAAAATATATCATAATTCATACCATTACCCATCAAACAAACTTGGGCCCATTACCCAAACCTGGGGTCTCCAACTTCTCATGGCCATAACTCTCTAACTGTGAGGAATTATGTGACGTTCCGCATACCACCGGAAATGACATGACAAGAACTATCAATCTAAGATATTTTCCCCTTTATTTTAGGGTTGGGTCCACTTCTAATTTCTCCAATAAAATTATTGAAATAATTTATTTTGTATTCACTTTGAATTATAATACACTCATCACTTCACTTTATCATTTACTTTTAAAAATCTCTTAAACCACTTTGATTACTTTGTCCCTTTGGGGCTTCTAGATGACATATATTAGGGTCCTCTCTAACTGTGAAGGCCATAACTCTCAAACCAAGTGAGGGAGTTATGTGACATTTCATACCACCCTAAATGGCATGACATGGGCTATCCATATAGAATAGTATTATCCTAAAAATATATCATAATTCATACCATTACTCATCAAACAAACTTTTTGGTCCATTACCCAAACCTCGGTCTCCAACTTCTCATGGCCATAACTCTCTAACTCATGGAGGGGAATTATGTGACGCTCCACATACAATCGGAAATGACATGACAAGAACTATCAATCTAAGATATTTTCCCCGACAAATTAATTCTTTCCTTCATCTCATTATTCCACAATTAAGCATGGGTTCTCATCTACAAAGCATCTTCCATGAGGGTTTCACCATATGTAATCCACTTTGGAGTTCATCCATATTTTACTTCTTTATCAACCATGACAAAAGAATAATGAGTCAGATTTACATCAACACTATTGGGTCCATTACCCAAACCTTTGTGCTACTTCTGCATTTCTTCAAGGGTTGACATCAATGACAAACAACCCATCAACAGTAGGAATTGGTTCCAAGACCAAAGAATAAGAATGTGATCAACACAAAATGGGTTTTCGTGAATAAATTGAATGAATATGGACAGTTACAAGGAACAAAGCTAGATTGGTATGTAAAGGATATGCACAAGATTGAAGGAATCGAATTGAAGAGACATTTACCCCAGTAGCCAGAATGGAAGAACCGCTTTAGCTTTCAGATGCTCCAAAAATGTTAAAGTATATCGATGGGTGTAAAATTGTCTTTTATGAAACGGGAACTTGAAGAAGAAGTCTACATTGAACAAACTGTAAGGATTTTAGTTGTTAGAGAACACAGACTATGTGTGTAAATTAAAGAAGGCCTTTGTATGGTCTAAAACAGCCTATAGAGCATGGTGCTCCAGACTGAATAAGTATCCTCAGAAAAGTGTGGTTCAAAAAAGGAAGTGTGGACAACAACCTCTACATCAAGGTGTAAGTCAAGGCAATATTTTATTAATTGAAGTTTATATGATGATATTTACTTTTTGGTGGTGATGATGATGTGTTGCCGTAAATTTGAAAAAGACATGCGTAATGAATTTGAAATGTCATTACTTGGGAGAACCATCCCTTCTTTCCGGGACTTCGACACGCCAAAAACTAAGGAATTTTTATTTCAAACCAAGTATATCGAGAAATGATAAAGCAAAGAGGTTCTGAATGAAGATTGCAAACCGCCATCACTCCCATGCAAAACTGGGGCCTGTAAGTTGAGCAAAGATGATGATTCAAAGTCTATAGATCAGAGGCAAAATAGGGTCAATGATCGGTAGCCTACTATATGTGACAACATACAAAACATATTTAATGCAAAGCTTGGAAAAGTGGTGGGATTTCAAGAAACACCAAAGAATCACATGTATTAGGAATAAAGAGGATCTTCGATATCTCAAAGGAATGAGGAGTTTGGATTATGGTATCCAAAAGGGAAAATATTCATTACTTATTGTCTACACGTGATGCAGATTGGGATGACAAGTGTGTTCTATTGATGACCGACCTAAGCACCAGTGGGAGCAACATTCTTACTCTAGGTGAGTAGTTTGTACATGGCTACAAGAAACAATCATCAAGATCTCTATCTATAGCCAAGGCAGAGTATATTGGAAAGTAGAAACATGTTGTACATGGGTTCTTTGGATGAAACAAACTTTGATGATATACAAGTTGAGTATGATGAGCCCATTCCAATATATTAATAGATAATACAAGTGCCATAAATATCCTAAAACCTGATGCACTCCAATAATGCTAATATTTCAATCAAGTATCACCTTCTACTGGAACAAGCCAAGTGAAAAGAACATCGTAGCTGAGTATGTGGGCAATAAAAGAACAAGTGGCGCATTATATTTACAAAACCATTTCCATGGGAAGCCTTTGGAATATCTTCACCAAAGACTTGAGTTATTTCTACTCCAAAACAAATGATTTTTTTGAATGCTTATATTATATGTCTTATATGTACAATAAGGAAGCACCATAAGAGGATAACTGGCCGGGGGCAAACCCTGAATGGAAAGATACATTTGTCATTGATGACAAAGGGGGGAGATTTATCGACAGCAGAGGATAGAGGCATGGTTTGGTTCCGTGGGGAGCAGATTTATCGGATGCAAGAGAGGACAAAGGCATGGTTCCGTGGGGAGCATGAGTGATATGAATTCAAGATTGCATCGAAAGTGTTTCCACTAATGCCAAAGGGGAGATTGTTGATTACAATACTTGTCACGATGTCAACCCTGAAGAAAAGCCCCATAGCACAGTTGTTTCAGTAATGGACCCACATTGTTTGGATGTAAATATGACTCCATTATTTTTTTTCATGGTTGATAAGAAGTAAATATGGATGAACTCCAAAAGTGGGCCCTCATGGTGAAAGCCCCACAGAAGACGCTTTGCGGGAGTAAGAGAACCCATGATTAATTGTGGAATAATGAGATGAAGGAAAGTGAATTTGTCGTGGAAAATATCCTATATGGATATTCCTTTTCATTTCATTTCCCAGTGTATAATGTGGAACGTCACATAATTCCTCACGGTTAGAGTTATGGCAATGAGAAGTTGAGACCCTATTTGGGCATGTCCAAGTTTGTTTGATGGGTAATGGTATGAGTTATGATATTTCAGATAATACTCATTCTATATGGATAGTACATGCCATTCCATTTCTCGTGGTATAGAATGTTACATAACTCTCACTAGCTTGAGAGTTATGGCTCTACCTAAGTTGGAGGACCCCTATATGTCATCTAGAAGCCCCCAAATGTGTCAAAAGTAGTCAAAGTGGTTTAAGAGATCCTTTAAAAGTAAATAATAAAGTGAAGTGATGAGTGTATTATAATTCAAATTGAATACAAAATAAATTATTTCAATAATAAATTTAATGGAGAAATTAGAAGTGGACCCAACCCTAAAATAAAGAAAGTGGCCCAAGTGACCTAGAAGATGTTTTTAAGGAAGCTACTTGGAGAGTATAAATAAGAGGCAAGGCTATCTCATTTGAATCACACTTGAGAATATTGAATATATATATGTGTCTAAGGTAACCAAGGATATCTAAACCGGAATTCTGAGTGAAGGTGAAGAAAAGAAGGCCGAAATGCAAGGAAGGATAAATTCTTTTGATGGTGCTTTCTAAGGTATGTTGTTTACAGGTCATCTCCCCATTTTCACTATAACTTTTTTTCTATAATTATTTAGACCGTGAAATTTCTATGCAAGTGAGACAACATATCCAAGTATCTGTGGTAAACAATTCAGCTTGTGGGTCATTGTATTTTGGGAGTTACACTCTGTGGAAAATAGGGTTTGTGGCCAGTCCTGAAACTAGTCAAAATCAGGTGTTTCGGGTAAAAACATCATAACTTTTTCATAAAAGATCCAAATTCAATTAGACAAAATGTTTTTGTTAGGATACATTCTGTAGTAGTCTTTGTAACATTTTCATATCAATTCATCAAACATTGTTTGCGGGGCACGCTCTACAAGGTCACTCTCTAGAATAATCCAAAATTCAGCAAGGTATGTCATTTTTGCTATAACTCTTTTTCTGAGAGGTTCCAAGTAGTGACACTTGGAGGAATTGTATAAAACACACTGAATAAAATTGTATATCAGTTTCAGATATTTATACATTACAGGTTCAAATTTATGATTACTTCAAGTAAGGGTTGTTGACTAATCCAAAACTAGGCATGTGAGACTAAAGAAAAGTTTGATGAAAATGCTAGTCTCTTGTTTTTAAAGTTAAGTAGGAATGTGATCATATAAACCCGGTCTATTACAAAGATACAAATCATATTTGGATGATGAAATTGATGAGGGCTTTTGGTTGAGGTACATGTTGACTACATGGTTGAGACAAGTAGTTGATGAGTTGGCACATACATGAGGTGTATAGTTGATGATGTTGGTACATATCGATGAGTCATAGTTGATGAGTAGTTGAAACATGATTGTTACATAATTGGTACATGGTTGGATGCACTTGTTTATGGTACAGGTTGATTACAGGTTGAGGTACAGGTTTATGCATGGTTGATGCATGGTTCAGATTTATTGGTACAGGTTTACAGCGGTATATCTCACAGTGATAGTGTAACAATGATTCCATCATTCTACTTCTACTTTAGGGTGGTAGGACAGGGCAAGGATAGGTGGTTGTATCCACCTTTCAGTTATAGCCGAAGAACATTGGGGGTTGTAGCCTCCTTCTGGTTGTAGCCAAAGAATTGGGGAGTTGGAGCTTCCCTCAGGTTGTAGCCTGAGAAACTAGGGGGTTGGAGCCTCCTTCCAGTTGCAGCTGGAAAACAAAGGAATTTGGTGCTTCAAATGAATGTAATTCTTCAATACATATAAGAAAAAGAATTATGTGGTTTTCTCCTGATTCGAGTTTCCACATAAAACACTGGTGTACTGTGTATGTGTGNTGTATCCACCTTTCAGTTATAGCCGAAGAACATTGGGGGTTGTAGCCTCCTTCTGGTTGTAGCCAAAGAATTGGGGAGTTGGAGCTTCCCTCAGGTTGTAGCCTGAGAAACTAGGGGGTTGGAGCCTCCTTCCAGTTGCAGCTAGAAAACAAAGGAATTTGGTGCTTCAAATGAATGTAATTCTTCAATACATATAAGAAAAAGAATTATGTGGTTTTCTCCTGATTCGAGTTTCCACATAAAACACTGGTGTACTGTGTATGTGTGTGATTGTTTATTTCTTACTGCTCATTATTGGATAATAATTCTACATTGATATAACATTTGAAGAAAAATTATTATAATTACGCTATTACTGATTCACCCCGCCTCTCAGTAATCCAACAGGGTGGTTGCCTCAGATATCAAGGCTATAGAACAGAACCTGCAGGGAATAACTATGCATGTTCTCGATGCCATGGTGGATGATATTCCTAGGCATTATCAATGCCACACACTAGGCGTATCTGCATCTATCGGTCGACTGCTCTATAAAGTAGCACGAGAATTTGCTTGTTATAGTGAGCAAAATCATTGATGATTTTTTTACATGAAGCCATGAGATTCACATTTTTGATATTTTGGTCTTTGGAAAAAACATTTTTTTGTAAAATTTTATCGTTATAAATATAAAGTTCCTACCAGCTTACTTGTTTTTGTAAAAAGTGTGATTGGATTTATAAATGTCTCAAATGTCTGTCTAACAAAGAATTATCCAATGCATCTATCAATGTATTTATACATCTATGAATGTGTTGATATTCGATGTAATCAAAATGTCTTTCCAAGAGGAGAATTCGTAAATATACCCTTAACAAAGTAGGACTTCATATGGAATAAATGTTACTCAATTTTAGTACTACTAACTATGAATCAAGTCGTACAATAATATGATAGATTCCGAGTGAAATTGCATCATTTAAAAACTCGATAGCTGCACTATATTCCACGATATTATTAGTTGCATGACCAAGGAAAACACCATGTATATTGATCAACTCATCCGTAGGTGCATAGATTTCCCAAGAAGCAGATGCTAAGTTTTGAGTACTACAACTAGCACCATCAGTGAAGACAATATAGGGTAGTGAAGACACCAACATCTGGAAACCAAGAACAATGAAAGGTAAGAAGTTGAAAGGTGGAACCAAAAATGAAAAAGAACACAAGAGTATGATACACTAAAAATACACAACACTCATGCAAAAATTATTTAAGCATAGTACTTCTTCAAGTAAAGCCCATTTATGGGTTCACTCAAAGGAATTCCATCATAATCTACCAGCTCATAATCCCCTTTCTCCAACACTCGTTTCACAATATAAGGACCCTGCCACATGGGCTCAAATTTACCGGCCCCTAGTAAATCATGATCGTGTTCGTAAAGGAGAACTAGATCACCTTCAGAAAATACACATGGTTTGACATGCTTGTCATATTGATATTTGAAATGATTTTTCTGAGTTTCAATGACTAAGGTAGCATCATGGCGGCTCTCTTCTAATTGCATTAAATAAAAAATATGGCCATCTTCAGCTGAGGTGTTAGGGAGGAGTTTGACAACTAGTTTCAAACATGGGATTTCACATTCAATCGGAAAAAATTGCTTCAATACAATATACTAATTGGAAAGGTGTGAACCCTATGGAAGACTTAACATATGTCCAATAGGCCCACAATGTTGAGAACAACATCGTGTGCCAACTTGACTTATGAATTCCTAGCATCCATCGAAGCATAGTAGTGAGAAATTTGTTGATTGCTTCAACCTGGCCATTGGCTTGTGGATAATAGGGGGTTGAGTTTTCATGTCGAAGACCCAACTTCTTGGTAAGTTAAGACATCATGAAATTGTTAAAATTACTACCATGATTAGTGATGATGGCTTGAGGGACACAAAATCTAGTAATGATATGATTGAATATGAATAATGTTGCATTTTTATGGGTATTATCAAATGTAGGCATCGCCTCGACCCAATTAGTGAAATAATCCACAACTTATACAATGATGTATCCATGCCCCTCGACCGAGTGAAGGTTACATGTCATGAAGTCAATGCCCCATTTATAGAATGGACCAATGGAAATGACAGGGTGAAGAGGAGCAGGATGAGATCAGATATTATTTTTGTAAGTTTGACAAGCATGGAATTTTTGGACGGTAGTAATCCAATCCTTAAATAATGAAGGCCGGAAATAACTAGCTCATAAGATCTTTTGGGCAGTGGCATACCCAAATATATGACCGCCACATTCTCTAGAGTGGAAGTCATTCAAATATTTCTCATCTTCATCATAGGTGAGACATCGTCGAAACATAGAATCAATACCCCGGTGGTAAAGGGTATCACCAAGGATAATGTATTGACAGGCTTGATACCTAATTCGAAGATGATATGTACTAGAAAGATCAAGATGGAAAGTTTGGGTTTGGATATAAATGATAATAAATCCATACCATATGTCATCAGAACTGATCAAAAAGAGATATTCATGATCAGGTAAGAAATCCTCTGCAACAATTTTTTTTTCATTAGAGGGAAGGTTACATATCAATTCGGAAAAAACCAAAAACTTCTTTGACTTGGTGCATTCAAACTCCAAATCAAACTCTTGGAGAATAACTATCCATTTAGAGTATTTCCCCCCCAACAATTGTCGAGTAAGGATGTGTTGCATGGGGTTGCAATTGGAAATGACTATGGTTTTGCGTAATAATATGTAGTGATGAAAACGTTGAACAGTTGCCAAGGCCAGTTTCTCCACATGTAAATATTTGATTTCGGTGGTCGTAAGACTCCAAATCAAATAGTATATAACATGTTCATCGTGTGGATCATCCTCTTGGACTAGAACCATAACAATGGTAGATTCTGAAGCAGCTAAGTACAGTAAATAATCTAGACTATAATCAGGTGGAGACAATAGCGGTGTACGGGTTAAGGCGAGATTCAAATCTTCAAAGGATTTGTTGGCAGTGTCATCCCATACAAAATCATAACCTTTCTTGAGAAGTCGATTAAATCCTTTCGTTAATTCAGCGTAGCTGGGAATGAATCGACGTAAAAAAAAATTCCTTCCCTTGTAAACTTTGGAGTTAGCGTAGTGTGGAAAGAGTAGGTAAATTGAGAATAGTCTCAACCTTCAAGGGGTCTACCCTAATACCATGTATAGACACGATAAAACCAAGAAGTCGTTTGGACTCCACACAAAAAACACATTTGTGTGGATTCAATCATATGTGATAATAATGACAGCATAGGAAAATTGCACGTAGATGTGTCGAGTGATATTGACGATGCATAGAATGTTTTGGTATATCATCTAGATATGGTTGTACAATATGCTTAATGTCATGAAAAACGTAAGACATAGCACGCTGAAAAGTTGCACCAGAATTTTTTAGACCAAAAGGTAATTTTTGGTATGTGAAGGTTCCCAAAGGGAAAATAAAAGCAGTCTTATGTTGATCCAGAGGAAAATTATTTATTTGATTATAGCCAGAGAAACTGTCCATCAAGGAGAAGATTTCACTCTTAGCACAGTCACCAACAATCTGGTCAATGAAAGGGGTTGGATAATTGTCTTTGGGACAAGCTTTTTTTATATCCCTATAATCTACATAAACACAAATCATGCCTTGTTTCTTGTTAACCAGAACAAGATTGGACACCTAATCAGTCAAAGCCACAAGATACACAAAACTGGATTTAAGAATTTTTTCAACTTTGAGCTTAATATCAACAGCTTTGCATGGGTGTACTGGAAGAAGTCTCTGCCAAATAGGTTTAGCATCCAGGTAAGTCTTAATCTCATGCACAACAATATCAAGATCAATACCATGTATCTCTTTGTAACTCCAGGAAAAAACGTCATGGAATTCTTGAAAAAAGGATTTATAAGTAAGGACCTCATCAGCAGAACATGAGGCACTGATGTGAATATTTTCCATGACTCTAGGTTTAATCAAGATGTCAAGAGGGACAGTGAGTGAAATATTACCCAAGTTCCCTTCATACAAAACATCATGTGTTGATTCGGGAACAGAGGAAATAACAACAACGGTAGATGGAGTCAAAATCCGTTGGTAGCTCTCTATGGTCTCAGGTTCTAGGAAGAGAATAGAATGATTATCCCATCATCCCATGGAGTATCTTACATGGACATGAATTTCATGATCATCTCATCAGTGGGAAATATCATGTGAAATGGATTAGGAGATGTATCACAGGGAGAAAGAGGAGAAGGAGTTCTCAATTGAATAGCTTGATAAGTTGATTCTACAGAACTCAAAGGCATTTGGTCATCGTAACAAAGATAGCCACCAGAGCTAGGTACTATCCAAGGGTCATAAGACTTAAGGGTTTCATGAACAGAGGTTGATATCATGTTAATCAAGGTGACAAAAAGAGGAGGAATATCGGGTGGTGGAATAGGAAACATACCCATTAACGTTGAATCTTTTAAAAGACCCACATCGACATTCTCATAACCGAGAGGTGTTTTTGAAATGAAAGGTATGTTTCTAGTACATGAATTAGAATTAAAGAAGGCCAGTTTATCGATAGTAATGAATTTTCCTTCGTGTGGTAAATGCAACACATGGAAACGAGTAGAAACAACTGAGTGCATGGAATCAATCCAGCTATGGCCAAGTAGAAGGTTGTAATCAAGAGGTGCATCAAAGACCTCAACCTCGACATTAACTGCCTTACCTTCTAACATAATTGTTATCACCGAAATTTCGTCCGCAAATGGTTACAGGAATCCAGCATCTTCAAACAGTTATGAGGTCACCCATGGACCAAAATTACCACAAAAGCATTTCCAAAAGGTCCAAAAATATACAACCAGTGATAAAATTAAGGTGCGCTATGACTACACAGGGCATGCGCACACATGCACCATCCATAAACGCATGAAAAGCGCACATGCGCATGATGCGTGATTGTGGTCGCTAAAATATGCACACACCTGAGAACGACACATTTATGAGATTGGTTGGCCTCCCACCCACTTCTGGTTCAACTTCCAAGTTAAGTTGACATCCAAATATTGGATGGATCCGACTGGGTCGCTGGTCAAAGACCTAAAAATGCCCTAAACAACCCCTTTTCACACTAAAAGCTGGTTTCACAATACCTCAAAGTGGTGCTATAAAATAAGGCCATGGGTGCACTACATTTTTAGGAATTCATTTGCAAGGTTATGCTGCTGCTATTCTCTTGGGGAATCCTCTTTTCTCATCAAGAGCATACTAGCATCATTACATTTGGGCAATCCATCTCACCTCTGGAGTGGATTAGCTTGGGATTCTTTCACCATTTCTTTCAAATTTGTAAGAAGAGCTTAGCTGTGGGGGTCCAAGAGCCCTCCCTTGGAGGAAGAAGGGACCCAAAGTCCTCTTTCTTCTTGGTGTTTTCTTTTCACTAATATAATCCTTGCCATTCGTGATATGAGTCTTATTGGTTTTTTGTTCTTATGTCCTTATGCTCAATAATTTAGTTGTTATTTCATTTCTTAGTTTAATTCTTAGATTAGTATTTTATGTTTCTTTTTCTAACCCTTTCCTTTACTGCTATCTCGCTTAGCTAACCCAACTAAGCTTGTAAGCACCTCTGTTTTTCTCATTTAGGTGACAAAAGAGGCGCAACAATAATAGACAATGAACGAAGAACACCATGAGGTTTAAACCCTGTACCATTAAAATCCTTAAGAGTATTGTGTGACTTGGTAAGGGTAGGAGAGCCAATATCTTTCCAACAATTGATGAACATGATGCAAGTCGAGGCTCCATCAACAATAACAATTCGACAAATATTTTTATGTTCCACAACAACTTGCATTTGAAATGCTAATTGAGGAGGAAGCCTTGGAATATGATCTTCCAAGTCAAATATTATCAAATTGGTATCGGTAGGTTAAACTCCACCAATATCCTTTAACAATGCCTTCCATTGAGTATGACAACTTAGAAGGACTTCAAGAGCTGACATCACAGAGGGTGCTTGCGCAAGGTCCTCTACAATACTCTAGTTTTGGCCAACATGTGCATTAGGATTAAATGAGGAATTTCGAACAATGACCTTGGGAGTAGGACAAAGAACTGTATATATTCCTTATCATTTGAGATGAAGAGGACCATTTGGAGGTGAAGTTGGTGGGGGAGGTTGAACCAACAGAGGTGGTGAATCATCAACTTTCTCTTTCGAAGGAGAAAAATATTTGGCTCGAGTTGTGACTGCAACTTTGCTCTTCATGGAGTCACTAGTAAACATAGGTACATAGGATGTGGTAGAGGGAGAAGGTTGGTCATGAATGACCAATTGGGACTGATTTTGAGAAGGAAATGTTTGTGACAAGATGGCAGGTGTAGGAGGTGTCCCAGTCCCTTGCAGAAACTTAGTAACCTCAACACGTCATGGACAATATTTCGTATAATGATCCTCACCATAGATAAGGCAAGGATAACTAGGTTTATTCTTGTCTTTATCATCAGGAGGATGGGTTTTGGGTTTCTCAGATTGTTGATTATTATTTTTGTCCTCCTTATTTCTAGCCTTCCCTTTATTTTTATTTTTATTTTTACTGGTAGGTGTAAATTGAATCGAATTAACTTCGAAGGTTTTACCGAGAGAAGGATTCAGATTAGGATTATTTTGTACATTATAGGTATTAGACTTGGGATTGGAATGAATGGTGTTTTTAAACTGAGTCTCATCATGAAAAGTGCCAATCACACCATCAGGGACATGAGAAGCTACTGGAGGTGTTAGGGTAGGATTTGTAGATGGATGAGGAGCATCAGGGATCAAGTCATATAGTGTGAATGTTTGTGAATAAATGAGATCCAGATATTGATCACAACTAATTGTCTGCTCTTCAGTGATGACACCACCCATGGAAACATCATGGGATATAGGACCAATGAGTGATTTGGTAAACCACTCGGCCAATATTTGATCAGGAAGGGGAAGTTTTATTAAGCGTCTTCTACTCCTCCACTCATGAATATGATCAGAAATGTGAGTAGAAGAGGATTGTTTAAATGAACTCAAAATTCCAGTTCTTGTTTCATCGTATTGGCAATTGGTAATGTGTTAATAATTCCATGGATAAGGTATTGAATTCATTAAATAATCCCCATGGTAACTCAATATACCATTTTGTTGTCGAACCCATAAGAGTTCGTTGGAAAAGTCATAATCTAATGGAGTCATCAATCAGTGAATTATATGAACACCAAAGATGGAAAGTCATGGTGTGATTATTTGGGTCTTCTCCTAATTGGCCATCAAACATAGGAATGTTTGATGGTAATTTAGCAGGTATGATGGGCCAATAAGGAGAATACAAAATAGGATCATTCAAAATCCTAGATAAATTTGGTAAATCCAAAGTAGCAAGAAAGGGAAACTGTTTATTCACTTGAGGAAACTAGTAGTTTTGAGGAGGTAGTCCCGTAGGTATACCAGTAGGACCATAAGAAGTCTATATATAGTTAGATAGTCCTGAAAAATTTGGTGGTGGAGGATTTTGAGTCGAAGAGCCAATAGGAGTTGGTTGATTATGTAATCTTTCTTGGAAAGGAGCATTACACTGAAATTTTTGACCCCAAGTAGGATTCATAGAACCTGGATAAGGTTGCCCGAGATTAGGGGGTACAAAATAATTAACTTGAGGATGTTTCCCCCCATATGGTTGTTGGTTCCCTTGGAAAGGAATATTCCAAGGTTGAGATTGTAATCCAAGTATACTTTGTCCATTAACTAGGTTATGGCCTCCAACTTGAGGTTTCCCCCCAACTTTAGGTTTCCCCCCATCCTCAGGTTGATCTCCAATGGGAATCTTAAAACTAGAAGTGAAAAAATTATTGGTGCCTCCAACTTGATTGGAGATACTAGGGCCAGGATGATTAGATCCTCTAGACAAAGGTGGAGGAAGAATGTAAGGCCCCCTAGAGAGAACTTGGATAGGTGTAGGAACAAAATGACTAGCAGCATTATACCCAGGAGGAACAAAAAGATTAGACCCTCCGGATGGATTATGTGTAGGATTAGCAATGGAAGTATTCAAAGTATTATACCCAAGGGGAAGTGATAGATTTGATCTAAGAGGAAGAATTGTTCCAATAGGAGCTTGAGTGATAACTGTATTTCTGGAAGAATTAGGTGTAGCTTGTGGGACCATGGTAGAGTTAGTGAGTTGGAGAGGAAGAATCGAGTGAGAACCAACCAACAATTGGTCTGAAATTGTGTCAACATTACTAGTTGTGCCAGTAAAATGATCTAAAGGTATTGTATAAGTAGTGGAAGTCACATGCATTTGTGATGCCATAGGTTGATTAGGACTCGTTCCTAGTTTATCAAAAATATCGTGTCCCAAAGAGGTCCTCCAAAAAGAATGGACAGTGACGGAGCTAGGATTAAAAATTCCAGTAGTATGAACCAGAGTTCTAAACGACTCACTTTGAAAAAGTGTATCATCTACACTAGACTTTGCATGAGGTCTAGTAGGTATTTGAATATAATCTTCAACAACAACATCTCCTGATGAATTTATCTGGAGAAAATGTGGATCTTGTACAACACTCAATAACGGATTTACGGAAAGTATTGACTCCTCCAATGGAGTAGAACTTCCAATCTCATAGGCTACGTTGTTATTGACTGCTCCTTTAGGAGAACCCTCTGGTGAGTTAGGAAGGAAAGGAATTTAATCTTCTGGATCTTCCTAAGGTATCCCTTGCATCCTACGTGAACGACGAGGGTCGATGTTGGCTGAACCAATTAAAGAACGAAAAAAATCTATGGCCAACTAGAGAAACAAACAACACTCACTAATAAAATCTAGAAATCAAACATGCAAACAAACCTTCATGTTTCTAATTCACTAGTTGGTGATGAAATCCAATGTCATGGAATAAAGACAAGAAGGGGCTGGGATAAATCGGGTGGAAAAGTTACGTTAATGACCTTCTTAACGGACTTACACCTTGGTGAAAAATCCCACACATAATCGTGGGTATACCCTCCAAAGAGCCCGAGTGAGTTTTGCCAACGTCGATTCTAGGTACCGTGAAGACTTGCCCCTCCACAGTCACCTCGTGTAAAGACTCTAAAGAGATAGGTCACTAAGGTTACCAATTACAACAATGATTCCTGGGGAAACAGTCGACAGTCTGATCCATGTGCAAAGGCAGGGTATCTAAGCCCGAAATCAACTCGAGAAGGTCCCCATAATATTTTTTTCTCAAGTGACCCCCAATAATATGCACAATCTCTACACTAAGACCAATAAAGCAGGGTGAGTAACTCTGTCAGTCCTAATGCAACCTTGTGATTGACCCTTGTGTTAGAAGGGCTTCCCATGACAAAATGTAGCAAGTGGATTTGAACTCTCCCTATCACAAGATATTATTGTTTGTTTTGATACTTTGGAGAGTGTGCCTTACATCCTATTCCAAAGTGCTATCCTAGATAATGTTGGTGTAGAGAAGTTATAGAAAATAAAAGTTGCTAATAAATTTTAAAATTACGTTGTATTTTAAAGGTTGTTTCTTACTCAAAAGGGAAACGGAAATGACACTATGATGTATGTGACCTTGACCCAATAAAATGCAAGAAGATATGATATGCAATCTTTTAATTCGATGATTTCTAATTAGAGTAGGGAGAAGGTGTCTATTTTTGAAATACAAAATCTACGAAACACAATTTCTCAATTTTTGAATGAAAAAGATACCAAATAATCAAAAACTACTAAATTTTCCATTTTTTCTCTTTTAACAAATATTTCGAATGCAACAATTTTCTTGTAAAAGACTACTAAAAAGAAGAATGACTTCATTTATTTATTTCTCAAATCATATCAGATATGTAATGAAGAAAAGAAAGTGTAATCCAAGAAAATTAGCACATTCTCAACACTATTCCCAAATCAAGCCCATAATGTAGACAAAAATGAAATAATAAGAAAACCTTTCGTCAAATGCAAACAAAAAATTGTCTCTCAATCAATTAGAAATACAGAAAGTAAAAACAATCCAAAACTCCAAATCAATCAAGCATTATTTGTCAAACAAGCACTCAGGACCAAGATCTAGAGATTATACCCTTGTGACAAAAAACCAAAAGAAAAACTTGCAAAATTTACAAAGAAAACTTTCAATTTCCGAAAATCAATCAGACGAAAGCTTCAAACTTATAAATGAATCATTCACTAGTGTCAAAAGTTCATCCCAGGTAGTATAGGAAAAATTGGGTAGAGAAAATAAAATGGCTATCACCAAGCAATTCCTACATGAATCATCATAGGTTGAAGTGGAGCACGGTGCGATGATCTAGGGTCTTCGCATGTTGCCAATAAGGTATAGTGAAACATCATCGCACTGGTTTGCACCAGTAGAGTGCGACATCAGAGGATCGTCACGGGATTTCTATAGACTACAATGCGATGCTCTCTTAAAATAAAGGAAAATGGGAAGAAAGACAAAATTTCTCACTGAACCTTCAGGCCTAGGGAGTCAATATGGATCACCCACAGACTCGGAGAATTAAATTAACCAAAAGAAGGTAGGCTAAAAGAAAAGAAGAAGAAAATAAGAAGAAAAAACCAAAAAAGAATTTGTATCCCCAATATGGTCACCAATGTTTTTATCAGACTAATTGGTAAGAGTAGACATGAACAGATCTCCCTAAATTCCACAGGAAACTAGAACAAAACAAGACAAAATACATACTTCTCCTTAAACTTCATTGTCATATAAACTAGTTTAGTGAGGTACAAGTGAAATACCTTTTAAACGATGCTTGATCCTCACTAGTGTCGTCCTTGTAGCTCCTTCCTTGGGTTTGAAGGATGGTAACCCTTTCTAAGAATCACAAACCAACAAAGAGGGAAAACAAATATATATATATTCTAATGAAGTCTATGTATAAGATCAAGGAATTATACAATAGAAGTAAAGATGCTTTTATAGGGAAGAAATGTATTATTGTATTAAATAAAATGGAAAGTGGAGAATACAACCTATGCCTTGATGTTGTAAGGTCCCATTTCAATGGCTCTTTTCTTAAACACACACACCTTTTCTCCAATGCCTTGAATGAAGAAGATCCACAATCTGACTTGAAGAACTAAAGCAAAGCTCTCAAGCATAATCTGAAGTAGAACTCTCCATGCAAATCTTAGCCTATTCAACCTTACCATTTTCCATGAGAGATCCTTCTTTATATAGTGTGAAAGAGAGATGGATGAGGATACTAGGATGATCCCACTAAATCAGAGAAGCGAGTAAGATCCAAATCGATTGGATGCCACCTCATCTTCTAGAATATTCCCTTCTACAACATTCGTGAATTTTGACTTTTCCTATGCTTTAAGCATCATCGCACCCTATGCACAAGCATCATATGATGACGTCACAGTCCATTTTTAGGGCAAAGTGTGACGATCAAGCATCACCACACCCCATGCATATAGTAGGGTGCGACGACCTTCCTTGTTATGGTTTTTGAAAGAGGAAATCAAACCACTTTTCTCATGGAGAAAGTATCTTTTAATATTTTCAAGGAACATGAACACATGTTGTCAGTTGATCACTAAGGTGACCAAAATAATGTGTAACACTAACCTTTGTTACTTTATATCAATTATCTCTAGGAGTTGGATGTTTGAGGCCTTGGGATACAAAAACCTTTCACATCCTCTCCATCCCTTTGAAATAAAAATATCATTGCTATTTTTACTCTAATATTTTATGTTGCCATTATTGACTCCATTACCATAGAAAGACACTAGTCTACCACTTGCAAGTGTTGATTGATCAAACAAACACTCAAACTTTTATCCTTGAAGATTTTAATAACATTTGTTAACCCTAAACTAGAATAACTCCTTAGCTAACTTGTTTTCATTGCAAAACATCGCTACATCCATACAAACATACATTGATTGGATAAATTTCCCTACATAACTTGCACTTAACTCATTCAAAACTCAATTGTGATAATTTCTAGTCAATTTGCGAGGTAATTGCTAACTTTGTATGGTGTTTTCTTGCACTTTTGACCATTAGAATTTGACATTGTTGCAAAATATTGCTACAGACATCTAATTGTAGAAAGTTCTCTGCAAAAGTGACCTATTTTTCTAGCTAGTCATTGCCAAACTTGCTTGTGACAAGCTTTTATAATTCAGCTAGGTTAAAGTTATTTCTTCTTGTTGTTTTCAAGCACTTTCAAGGCATAATTATTGTGGATGTTATAAAATATTTATTGTTTTTATAAATTATTTCATTGCTGCAAATTCATATCAGCTAGCTTACTTTTTGAAGTTTCATTGTCTTATGAAGTACTAACATCATTTTGGTACTTGGAAAGTGCCCCTTTTTGCCTTGTTGTCTTGGTCTGGGAAGGTACAAAATATTATTTATTTTCTTCATCTCTATAAGACAAAAATAACCCTTTGATTTGAGTGATCTATGAGAGGGTAAGGGTTTCCTTGTGATTACTTTCCTTAGCCTTATCAACCCCCCCAGGCCATTAGGGACATCTCCCCTGGGGTAGTCTTGACATACTACTAAATAGAAAGGGATATCATATTAAGGTGACAGTGATAGGTTATTCCCAGTTACGCCAATTTTGTACCCACTTTCCTTGGGATTTTGGGTAAGTAAAAATTGTCCGATAACATTTTGGCACCGCTGCTGAGGAACACTGAGTCAATTTTTCTCAACGACATGTTTTTGGTAAGCCTTTATCCAAATCTTTATTTTCACAAATATTACCTAGCGACTCCACTGAGGGTGATTCCCTAATCCATTTGATAATCCTTAAGAGGATATTTGGTGACTCGACTAACATTTTCCAAGGTGCCACCTTACTCTCAATTCTCTAATATTTCCAAGTTATGGGATCATGGCACCCTGGGAACAAGTGTATATGACTATTAATTTCAAAAAATTTCAAGGATACCCACATTATTTTGATACAAAATGGTTAAACAACTCTCCAAGATTTGGAGGCCTCCCAATTAATCACATTGTAGAATTCTTGAAGTATATAAGTGAGATAGAATTGGGAGGGGAGGATGTTCTGGTAAAAGTTTCCATACTTTTTCTGCCATATTTTTTGCAAGATTGGTTTAAGACTTGTTTCAAATATAGGGGTATATCATCTTTCGTAGACCTCATCAATAGATTTATTTATTTTGTGAACGTAGAATGCCTGACATATGAAGATTCCCTTCAGAATCACACAGTAGCCCTAGAGGATGAAGGGTTCACCACTGAGATTATGGAAGATATAAAGGATGTGTACCATACTCAATACCAAGAATCCTCTAATATAGAAGGAGAAATTTATGAAGAAAGTTGTCAACCCCTTGAAGAGGAACAAGAGTTTTCCCATAATTCGATAAAATGTAGTAAGGATATAACTAAATAAGTTAATTATGAGGATGAAGCATTAGTATTCACTCCTTCGTCCGATGAATCTATCCAATATCCTATCTCTCCTTCACAATATGAAGAGAACAAGGTGATCTAGATTATTTTCGGCACGAAATGATAGCGGAGATATAATAAATAAATGCACAGAGATATCACAAATATTCAATAATATAACATAAATGTATCAGATATGCAACCATAAACACAGATATATAGTAATACATGATTTCTATTAATGAAAGAAATGTACAAAGACTGTAAAATACAGAGTGAAAGACTCTCTAGAATGGTGGCAGCTTATCTCTGAGAAGAGATGTGATGGCTACTGGTATTCGCAAGAAGATGATTACAATGAGGCTGTGAAGGCCTTTTTAAAATAAACAGGAATGCCAAAAGTCCTAGGCATCCAAAAACATAACCCTAGGAGATGAAGCGCCAAAAGTCATGTGGGCCCCGTTTGGGTAAGTTAGTACATCAACTTCCCGGGGTCGTAACTTTTGCATACGATCTCCGTTTTAGGCGTATGATAGCTCGTTGGAAAGGTATTGTTGAGGATATTAATTTTGGGGGATAAATATGCTATCATTGAGAACCTTGATCTCGAAAAACCTTCATTTGGGCCCTCAAAATGGCCCCGGAAGTTAAAACCTGCTAAAAATAGTAAATTGCCAAAATTGCCAGAAACCTGTTTTGAGCCAGTCGAAAAAGGTGGGTGGCCACCGATATACACCTAGATCAATCCTCCCTCCTTAGGAAGAAATAGTCTCTATTGCATTGAGTTCCCGGGGGAGAGGGAAAATGTTAAGAACCAAACATCAATATAGCATAGAAAAACCTCAGGAAAAGTACTCAACGCCTTGAAAAAGAGATAATTTCAGATAATAAGCCTCTTCGAGGGGGCAACCTCCTTTTACCCCACTTAAATGTTCAAGTACA
>SNQJ01S0150025.1:421-20371 GCA_010110895.2 Picea sitchensis | reverse complement strand
CACTCCTCTGGGTCACCTGACGCAAGTCATCGCATCCATTGCATAGTTTTGGTCCATGTCATGTTTCGCTGTTGTGCCTCAGTGTTCAAGGGAAGTATCCGCCTCGAGAGCCAACCATCCCAAATATCTTGTCTCAAAACCCGTGTCAGTCCATGTTCTTTTGATCTAACAATTACATATTTATATGTGTTTTGCGTCATTGATGGGGGATACATCAAGGCCCTCCCTCGACGAGTCTATTCCTTTCTACTTCAACACATTATCTGAGAATTAGACTTAGAAACTAATTAGTAATTTGGGACCTGCATGCCTCAATGGCAGGCCTCCTCACATTCGACAGTGGGTTGACACCATTGACCTCTGATCGAATGATTTCACGAATGTTCGACCTTAGCTCATCTATTCACGTTTGATGAAATTTACTAAGGTACCTTGGGGATCATTGACATTAATGGTGATCTCCCTCGCGCTTGTTAACGGTTTACCTCATTGACCGGTAATCAAGTGGTTTCTGCCATGTTCAACACCAAGACATCTATTCACATGGTTAGAATCGTATCGCACTAGGATTGGTAATAAGACCCTAGGTTGAGTAATTCACTTTGATATATGTTTCGCCCAGGTTGCGAAGGAGTTTTTTGGACAAAGAACACATACCTTGTTACATAGATCCACTTTTTATTGGTCGTGGCTATGTATTGTCATCTCGTAGATCCACTGTGTATTCTTCGTGGCTACGATCAGTCCGAGTCATCACAGTATAGATCCACATTGTATCTTCGGTGGCTATACTCTTTTATCAATACAATTATGGATCCGCAGTGTATATTATGGCGGCCATACCTTACAAGTCTCGATCACCCAAGCATAGGTATGCCTGCCTTGGGTCTTGAAATATGTCATGATATTTGTTGGATGTTTGTGTGCAACTTCCGTCAGGTTCTCCGAGTCTATACCCTTTCTTGAGTCTACCAAGTATTTAAGTCATCAGTTTGCATCTTCTAACTTCATACTTTGGGGGCAATCTGTTACACATCAAAATTACTCACTTTGATAGTGTCGCAAGTGTCGTCATTACAAAGGTCGCAAGTGTCGCATTTTTCTCACAAGGTCACAAGCGTCGCATGTTGCTCACAAGTGTCAGGGAAGCATATTTCCATTATGCCTATGTCGTTCCTATAACGACATGAGAAGGACACTCGAAACACCTCAAACATTTGATTTGGAAGAGGAGAAATGAGTCAGTAGGCTTGCAAACCTTTTTCCATCTGAAAGCACCTCAAAAATTGAGTTTTTGGAGAGGCGCGTTCCCCCTTACACTGTCTCGGAGCACCGACGCTCCCCCTTACACTGTCAGGGAGCGTTATAACGCTCCTCTGGCCCTTTTGAGGGAGCGCTATAGATTTTGGAGCACTGACGCTTCCCTTAACCTTTTCAGGGAGCGCTACAGCGCTCTGATGGCCCTTTTGAGGGAGCGCTACCTATTCTGAGCAGTTGTTAAGCTGTTGAGATGAACGGGGGAAGCATATTTTCATTCTTGGAAGGAAGTTGGATTCAAATCCCTAGTCCATCCATGATATTAGGGCAGGTCCTCAACTGAAGGAGGAAAATCCTCAACTTCCCCAAGGATATCTCAAGTGGTTAAAGCCTCTCCAAGGCTATATAAGCAAGCTTTCTAATGGTGAAAGAAGGACTGGAAAAGAGAGAATTACACCAAACTTATGATCTCATAAGTGGTGCTGGGGGGAACTGATAGAATGAAACCTATGATCTTGTAGAAAACACACAATCAGCCAAAGGAGAGTGATCAGTGAAGCTGTTGTTATCCAGGTTGTGGATCTTTCAGGCAAGGGTTAGACGAAGAGGACTTGACGAAGCTGTCGCATTCGCATCTACGATTGTAAGCATTGTTGTCGTTATTCTCATTAATATGACACACTTGGCCTGTTTCTTTCTAGTTTGTGTCTGATGTTACATGAACTTATCGTTGATAGATAGATCTTTTTTCAAGCTAATATCAATAGAATAGGAAGTGGTCGTATCTTGTTTTGTCCAAAGGATCCAGCGAGGAGCAAAGGATCGAAGTGCAACTAGGAGCGTGTAGGGACAAACGTCGATAAAGAGCTACTTCTGTTATCTTCCCTTCTCATATGTTAGTTTGGATATATTTGAAAGGAATTCAGTGTCCAAGTTAAGCATTTTTTGTCTTAGAGTTAGGGTCAAGCTCTTTGAGGCAATCTACCTGTCCACAGGGAGATTTTCCTACAACAACCCCTTCCAGAACTTTGATGTAAACTTTGGGTCTCTGTTAGACAGAATTGTATTGGGTACACCATGCAAGCATGCTACTTCCTTCATATAAATAACATAAAAATTAGTTTCTTTATGAGTAGTCTTCATAGGAATGAAATGGGCAGCTTTAGTAAGCTTTTCCACCACTACCATGATTGCATCATGTTTCTTGCTCATTCTGGACAATCCCATGATGAAATCCATTATTACCACTTCCCATTTCCATTTAGGAATGGGTAATGGTTGTATTAAACTAGTTAGGTGTCTATGCTCATCCTTTACCTTTTGACATTCCAAGGATTTGGCTATAAAATCATCAATCTCCGTCTTCATCTTTGGCCAATAATATTGTCTTTTGACTGTCGAGATTGTTTTTTGATATCCTGAGTGTCTTGCATAAGTCACATTATGCTTTTTTTTTAAATTGCACTCCTCAATTCATAAGAGTTGTCCACATAGACTATGTTTCTGTACAGAAGGATTCCATCAATTCCCAATTCATAATCTTTAGTTTTCTGCTGCATTTTACCTTGTTGCAATTTTGTTACCAATTCCATGTACTGCAAATCTACTTTTGCAGCTTCAGAAATTATGCCTTTAAGATACGTCTGATAGATGCTAATGGTTTTAGCATGCACTCTCCTACTGAGTCCGTTGACCACTTTTTTCTCCTTTCCTTTGATATGCTTGATATCAAATTCAAACTCACAGAGGAATTCCAACCATCTATTCTGCCTAGCATTCAAAGTAGGCTGATCAAAAAAATATTTTAGACAGTTATGGTCTATCCTTAGCTCAAACTTCTTTCCCATGAGGTAGTGCCTCCACTTCTTCAAAGTGTGCACTATGGCTGCCAATTCCAAATCATGATTAGCATAGAGCCTTTCATGCTCTTTCAACTTCCTTGATTCATAACATACAACAAACCCATTTTGACTTAGGACTCCACCTAGTCCTTCTTTACATGCATATGTGCATACAATGAACTCTTCATTTGGATATGTGATCCTCAGAATTGGAGAATTGGTTAACAATTGCGTCAATTGATGGAAACTCTTTTCACATTCTTTTGTCCATTGAAACTTCTTCCCCTTCCTTTGCAAGGAAGTGATGGGGTGAGATATTCTTGAAAACACTGTAATGAACCTTCTGTGATATCGAGCTAGACCCATGACGGATCTTACTTCTGTCACATTATTTGGTGCTGACCATTCTCTAATGGCTTATACATTTTTAGGGTCCACTACTATCCCATCCTTTGAAATGATATGCCCCAGGTAGTGAATTATGTTTTGATAAAATGAGCACTTTCTCAATTTGGCATACAGTTGATGTTCTCTTAGCACTTGCAGCACCATCCTCAAATGATTCTCATGCTCTTCTTTTGACTTGGAATATACAAGAATGTAATCCATAAAAACATGAAAAATTTGTCTAAATATTCCCGGAAAACACCATTCATAAAGCACATGAAAACAGTTGGTGCATTTGACAACCCAAATGGCACAACTGTGAACTCATAATGACCATACCTTGTCCCGAAGGCCATCTTGCTAATATCTTCCTCTTTAATCCTTACCTGATGGTATCCTGACCTAAGATCTATTTTTGAAAATATATTTTCATCCTTCAATTGATCAAAGAGATCATCAATCCTTGGCAGAGGATACTTGTTCTTTGCAGTCACTTTATTCAACTATCTGAAATCAATTCAAAATCTTAATGTCTCATATTTATTCTTCACAAACAAGACTGGGGAACCCGAAGGTGACACACTTGGGCGTATATACCCCTTCTTCAAAATTTATTTAAGATGCATTTGCAACTCCTTCAACTCTGGTGTACTCATCCTGTAAGGAGTCTTTGATATTGGAGGTGCTCAAGGCATCAAATTAATAGAGAAATCAATATCTCTCTTTGGAGGTAGTCCCGATACCTCCTTGAACACAACATAAAAATATTCTAGGACTGCATGATCCTCCAAATTTGGTACGTTATCCTTGGATGCTTCCTCCATATGGGATGAAAATATTTGACATCCCTTCTTGTAACACTTCTTCAACTGCATTGTTGATATTTCTCGAACAGTAATTGCCCTGGGAATTCCTTGGACTGTCCTCTGATTCCCTTCCTCATCCAAACAAGAGAATGCCTTGCTACGGTAATCTAATATGGCATGGTGTTGATCTAACCAATCCATACCAATTAGGAAGTCATAAGATCCTAAAAGAAAGATGTTCAAATCTTCCCTTGTTCTCAGTCCATTCATGTCCATAAGACATGACTTAACCATCTCATTGACTTTTCTTTTGGCTCTAGTATCTAGCTGCACCAACCAAGATTTTTCATTCTTGTTTCTTGGAAATTGCAAACTTTCCACCATCCTCGGATCTATATAACTATGAATAGCTCTTGAATCAATTAAAATAGTAATGGTTTGGTTGTTGATTATACCTTCCACTTCAATCATATGTGATTGATGCTTTTCTTTCTTATTGTCCAAGCCTGCATAGATCCTTGGTACATTTTTTCCCATGTCCCCCATTATTTCATCTCGCTAAACATTGTAAAAAGATCTATTTTTGTCACTTATGTGAGGACAATATATAAACATATGATCACCTTTACAACCCCAACATTGAATAGGTGGTTTCCTTGACCTTTGACCACCTGTTTCAATTGTTTTGGGTTCTCTAGAAGTTGGTTGCCCCTGGGGATTATTTCTGAAGAATGGTGGCTTAATTCACTTCTTCCTCTGAAAGATTTTTGGAAAGTTGTACTTGCTTTGTGTTGATCATATAATCACTTAGCTCACCTTATGGTCTCCTCCAATGTTTTGGTATCATCATATTGTATTTTTTCACTGATGGATGGTGGAAAACCACTCAAATACCTCTGAATCTTGACTGTCTCATCTTTGATGAAAGAGACATACTTTAGCAATTCTAAAAACCTTCTTTCATACTCGTCAATGGACATACTTCCTAGCTTGAGTTCAAAGAACTCTTTCATTTTCTTATCATAATACCTCTTAGTCATGTATTTCTTTTCAAAATACTTCTTGAATTCCCTCCAAGTAACATCTTTCTGTTTAATTTTATACACCTACACAAGTTGATCCCACCACATGGATGCCTTACCTTTGAGTTGATAGATGGAAATTCTTTCTTCTACTTGTGACGAGTAATTATGCAATTGAAAATACTTTCTCATGCCCAATAGCCATTTCTCTGCATCTTCATCCTTCTTGTGCTCCCCATAAAAGTAGGAGGTTTGATTTTGTTCATTTTTCCTCATAGTTCATCCTAACTAGACCTTTTATGCTTCCTAACAGGGGATGGACTTGAGTTGTTGTGTGATCTCTTATTGGAATGCCTCGGGGAGTGTTGGTGATGTCTGCTATAACTTTTTGTTCTTTTGTGACTCCCTGATTTGATTGAGCCACTCTCCTTATCCAATTTATTTTCTATTATTTCCAGGCTCTGCATCAACTTTATGTTGAATTCTCCCTGTTGCTCCATGGATTTCATGAGATTTTTGTTATCTACCCAGTGAGTTTGGACATCTCTCTGCAACTTTTCAATGATTTTCATCATGTTTCCTTCTTTATCTAACCCTTATCCATGCCCATTGGGTTTCGATACTTCAACTCTTAAATGAAATCCATTCCTCTAACTTCATTTTTCTAACTATAAGCACCATGTGCCTTCCCCATTTCTTTGCACTATGTGGCAATTTGGTTCGGTTTTGAAAATCGTTAACTCTGTAAAATGTGCAGTCAACCGAGTTTTTCCATACTATTGGACTATAGTAATTTTCCAGAATAAACCAATCTGATTCAACAAAACAATATCAGATTCCATTTTTTGTAGGTATTGATCGGTTAAAAACCCCTTAGGCTTCAATCTCTAAGCCCAATTCTATTCTGCAACAACATTTTGGATGCTAGATCCTTTTTCTTCAGCCCTTGGTTTACATGTGACCACACCTGTGACCCAACACTTATGATTTGGGTGTTTATCTGGAGTTCTGAAACTTTATGCTCCGGGATTCGGTGGATTTCACCTTTGGACATCCCAAAAATATTGAACCGTGAGTCTCTGCATACTTCCACATCACCCTGGTGATGTCATCATGTCACTTTACTTCGACATTACAAAACTTCGGGGGTTTCTTCCTCCCATTCCATCACAAGATATTTCTTCCAGAGTGACAAGTCTCTGAAATTTACAATCTGGCACCACACGTCCACTGGGGCCCACGTCCACTGGGGCCCACGGTTTCCATTCTTGAACTAATAAATACTGAAACATTCTCATCAAACTTTATACTTTTTCAAATTTCGGGCACATGGGTTGGCAATTTTGGAGTAACCCATCGATTGTTCTGTAATTATCCCCACGTTGACACGTACCCCTTCTGGGAAACCGTGGTTTGGATTGCAGGACTGCCCTACAGAATTATCTATCGTGCAACTTCGATCCCCACAATGTCTCACAGCCATTGATCTTGATATATCGTGATAAAAATTAATGCAGGCATGATCCAACTAACTTCTTCGCCCAGTTTAACTACCTTGTTCCACCACCAGGAGCACCACGTGGCAAGACACACAAAGTCAACACGTGACCCAATCAGGTGGGTGACATATGTCATGTTCTAACTTCATTTGTATCTTACAAATGTTCTAAACTCACTTACATGTGGCACACATCCCATGTATCTAATTCATCCTTAGTGACATCAGCATGCCACATCACTTCGAGACTTCGGATTTGGGATATTTCACCTTAGCATACCCCATTTCTCCCGAACGTCGAATTCCAGAACTTTCTTACCTTCTACTCTTGGCTTAACCCTATGGTTCTAATTCGTCCTTGGTCAAATCCAATGGTAACACTCCCCCCCCCCGGATCTATGGTGTATATCCTCTTCGAGACTTTAGAAATTTGGGATTCGACCCTTTCTGCTCTATCACACATAAATTCATCGAAGTCACGAAGTCTGAAGTCCTTAGGAGTTAATCCTCATGCAACTTTCTCCAGATATGATAGTTGTGAAGGATCCTCCTTCTCTTGAACAGATCCCATGACCCAAATTCAAACCTTACGGTTCCAAATCCATGGTTATTTTAGTCTCTTTTATATGCTATCGTTCTTGAACCTCTATACCTCCTGAACTTCCAAACATGGCCAAGGTGTTCTCTTGGCACTCCTGAATGCTCTAAAATTCAATTTTGTCCTTTTCAACAACAATTTCTCTCTGAAACCTTCTTTTCAACCTCCACTTTCCTGGCCCATCTAGGCTCAGTGTTGAAACCATGGCTCTGATACCATTTTATGACATCCCCAATGACCAACAGATCGAGAAATTCCACTTCTCGGTCGTTTCACTTAGCTCTGATACCATTTTGTGAATTTATATGCATGCATATCTAACACAATTAGTAGTTACAACATTATTTTCATGCCACTTATTCATCTAGAAATAATCATTAAAACATACTGACAATATATGCATACACACGACATATTCTAACCATACACAGATTAATGCAGAAATAATAGTAAGCCTACACACACAACATAGCTGATATATCCAGGCCTTACTCATCAAGTTATAACACACGTACAATTACAAAACATACAATTAACAAAGATTTGGTACTCATCCTTCAATAAATGACCACCAAATTGCGTGCAGACCTTCCATGAACCTCCCATTCTTAGACCACACTGCTCATCACACTCAGCAATGGGTCACCCCCTAGTTCAAACTAAACTCCACCGGGAAAGGGATTCCTAAGCTAGATAAAGACAACAAGAAGGTCACACAAATCAATAGGAAGGATTTTCTCCCAGGGACAGCTCACACTAATAGCCTACCGCCTCTCATTTCCCACATTCCTATCCCACCCCAGGAAGTGTGCCACGTCTCTTCTCAGCAGTCCTTCATATGCCCCACTTCCCTTCCAGGGATTCAACAATAGGTCAGACAAGAATTCTCCGAGCACTGTAGATGAAGTTGGGCTCCCTCTAGGAAAACACTTCTCTAGTAACCTCTCTCACCTGGAGAGATTTTCTTGTAGTCCTAACAACCTGCTTCTTCATTCCATGGGCCTGACAACCCACCTCTTCAAACCACAGGCCTGAAAACCTGCTTCTTCATCCCATATTCTAAGTCAAATCTAGTAAGGGTGATGGAAACAGCAAGGCTCAGTATAGCTCAGGTGATGGCAGAAAAAAGAATTGTTAAGGCACAACACGGCTCAAGGAAGGTACATGTGCAAGCATGAATCCCTGGATGAATCGGGAAGGATGACAGACTTCTAGAGAATCGTAAGGGTCATGAGGAAAATTGAAACTGGTCCCAACACAAGGATGGGGAGCAACGACAGAATGGGAAGTGGACCTCCAATGAGTTGTCTTTCCCAGCTATAAATTGCATGCGCCAAGGTTGAAACATGTCTTCCTGAAGCCACATGAGGTCCACTTAGTACTCATTCCATTTTCCTAGGAACTTAGGAAAACATGGATTATGTCAACCATAGCCTTTGGGAATAATAATAAAATATTATTCCTTTAGAGGTAAGCCCTCTAGCTTAGCCCCTAGGCCTAGACAATTAGCCCCTTCCCTTACCCTACCTAGTGGAGCTTAGTCCCCCATAACTCTTTCTTCGTGGTCGGTCTACACATAGTAGTGTAATTTTATTAATGATATGTGCATTTACATATACAAAAATTAGGCTCATGGCCTTAAGTATCTAAGCTCTCCAGATTAATAAACATATAAGTCTTCAGCTTATAACACTTGTCTCACCAACCTATAAACATATTTACAATTCAGCAGGGGCTTGGCCTTGGGGTGTTACACTAGAGGTGTGACTTGGCATAATTGTTTCCCTCCCACCTGCCTCCATGAGCTAGACTTTATGATTCCCGATGATATAACACATTTTCTAAATCATGTTGCTTTTGTGCTTGACTTATCATTGTTTTGGTTTATGATGAAGCACAGAGGTAGGTATTATGAGATATTTATAGGATGGTTTCATTAGTTATTTTACTACACCTAGCATTCAACCAACAAGTAAGTATAGGTAAGTTAGGTAGGCATTTGAATTCATTGTATATACCATCTGTATATCATTCTAGAGTAGTATAGTTGTAATTTCATTTTCATATTGTATCTCTCCATTTATGTATATATGATTGCTTATCATTTATCATATATGAGTGAGGGGTGATATCACCACCCTGAAGATTATTGATTCATCTTGCTGATATTTAGAGGATAGAGGTCACGCCAGAGATGTTGAGGTTCTCATGCACTCTACGGTGAGCACATGTCCCCGATTTGGAGCCAGATGTTATCCCCTACCCTAGGGATAACTAAGGAGATCATGTCTCGAGGCTCACATGTTCTATACATGGAGTGTCGAGAGCCAGACGACCTAATCTTGGCCCTGGAGGGTCCATATTTGTAATATTCCAGATATAAAAAGTATGCAAAACAAAAATAAAATGCTAGAAATGGCAGATGAACAAAAATATAACCATAACACCACAATAATACCAAAATGATACGAGAATAACACCAGAAAGAGAACTTTGATTATTGAGAGCAATGTTCACCTGCCTCTTCGAGGGGGTAACCTCCAGCAGAGTAGAGCTCTATTACAATAATATCCAAGAAAAAAGTTAGCATACCCTTGACTCCTGTTTATACTAAATATGTCTATCAAAAGAACCATCTAGAGGAAGATCCTTCTAGAAGTGGAAGCTTCTATTAAGTCTTCTTACATTGGACTTATTAATACTTATTTCTAGGCCTTATTAATATTGACCTTTATTACATCGAAATATATCATTCTACCTACGTGAGGGGTTAGGTCCCTAACATGTCCTCCCCCTTAAAAGTAGCCTTGTCCTCAAGTCTTGAGATGTGGAAATTGTTGCAGAATGATAGCTATTTCCCAAGTGGCATTAGTTGGAGTTGCATATTTACACTCGACTAACACTTCCTTGATGGTTTGTTGATGCAGACAACATTCATGCTGGTCCAAAACTGCTTGTGGTTGTATCCAAATGGATCCTTCTTCATCCAACTCGGGAAGGTTGGTTTGAGTTTGGAACTTAGTTCCAATCACCTTATTTAAGAATAAAAATGAAAAACAGGATGGAGCTTAGAATCACTAGGCAAAGCTCATTGATAGGCCACATGTCCCACACTCTTGAGAACGGTATAAGGACCATAAAATTTGGGCGCCAGTTTTTGAAAATGGTTAGCCTTGAGGGAATTTTGCTTGTAAGGTTGCATTTAAAGAAACACCTGATCCCCTTCTGCAAATTGATGTTCAGAGTGACCTTGATCTTCTTGTTGCTTCATGTGATTATGGACCATGACCAAATTCTCTTTGAGGGTACAGATAATAGCCTCTCAAACTGTAAGTGTTTGGTCAACTGCCTAGACCTTCGAGACACCTGGAAAATATGAGAGAATTGAAGGTGGCTTGTGTCCATATACCGCTTCAAAAGAATTCATGCAGGTAGTTGTATGGTATGAATTTTTGTACCACCATTTAGTTAGTGGTAACCATTGAGCCCATTGATTTTTCTTTTCTAAGGAAAAACACCTCAAATATGTTTCCAAACACTTGTTGACAACTTCAGTTTGACCATCAGTCTGGGGATGATAAGTTGTGCTAAGATGCAATTGTGTGCCTTATAGCTTGAATAGTTCTTGCCAAAAATTGCTTGTGAAAGTTGGGTCATGATCAGAAACAATAGAATGTGGCATGCCATGAAGCTTGAAGACCTGATCCATGAAAAGTTGAGCCACAGTAGATGTTGTAAATGGGTGTTGAAGAGAACAAAAATGAGCATACTTGGAAAGATGATCAACTACCACCATGATGACTGATTTATTTCCTGATTTAGGTAAGCCTACAATAAAATCCATAGAGATATCTCACCAAATAGCAGGTGGAATCGGAAGCAGTTGTAGTGTGCCAGAATATTTGACTATTTATCCCTTGTTGCGTTGACACACATCACATTCAACCACAAAATTACTAACGTCTTGTTTCATTCAATCCCAGAAAAAAGAACGTTTGACCCTATCATAGGTTTTGGTAAACCTGGAGTGCCCAACTGTGGGTGTAGAATGAAGCTCAGAAAGTACCATGGATTTAAGTTTTGATTGTTTACTTAAATACAAATGGCCTTTGTGTCTAAGCTCATCATGGAGCCAAGAGTACCCTAGGGAAACTAGAGAATTAGACTGGAATTGTTGTATCAGATGCAAATTTTTGGATCGTGTAGCCATTCATGGTGAACGACTTAGAGCCAATATGGTACAATGAAGGAGAGAGAAAAAAGGGACCCTTCATCTTCATATTTTTTGGAAAGTGCATCTGCAACCACATTGTCTTTTCCTTTGTTGTAAATGATCTCATAATCATATCCAAAGAGATTAGTCACCCATTTTTGTTGCTCTAGGGAAGAAATGTGTTGTTTCAGAAAATACTTGAGGCTTTGATGATCTGTCTTAATTTGGAAGCGTTTCCCCAATAGATAAGGGCGCCAAATATCAAAGGCATGCAGAATAGGCAACATTTCCTTTTCATATATTGAGTTGCCTAAATTTCTCTCAGACAGTTGTTTGCTAGTAAAGTCCAAAGGTCGACCCTCTTGCATAAGGACAGTGCCAATTCCTTTCCCTGAAGAATCACATTCCAAGAAAAAAGACTTTGTGAAATCAGGAAGGGCCAAGACTGGAGTGGTTCACATGGCCATCTTCAATGTTTGAAAATTTTGAGCAGCTGTTAGAGTCCAAGTGAAAGAATTATTTTTAAGGAGTGCAGTGAGTGTTATAGTACAATCCCCCTGCGGACAAGTGGATTTCCTCTTGGATACTATACCCCTATGACTAAGACAAAAAATTGCTATTGTGGACACTAACTTTCCTTTTCAAGAAGCTAAACTATTCAAAGAAGAAGAAGGAAGAAAGGTAAATACCTTTTTACTGACATTTTCCCTTGCTCAATCTAGGTTGATGTTGATCTCCAAGTTCTTCAGAAGGTCCTACAATACAATGAGAAACAACAATGAAACTTCCTACTCCACCATGATTAGCTTCATATTGGATCTATGAAAGAAACAAGTTCATGAAACGCACACAAACTTTAAAGGAAACAGGCCAAGCATAGATTTATATTAATGAAAACAAAGTGAGATTCTTACAGCCATGGATGTATGTGCAGCAGCTTCACCAAGCTCTCTTTGTCCAAACCTTTGCTCAAATAATACACACATAGAATGTTGATGCTTTAATGATATCTCCCTTATGAGATCATAAGTTTGATGCCTCACAATGTCTCTATATGTTTTTACCATGATAAGGCCTCCTTATATAATCTTGGAGAGACCCAACCACCTTAGAGATTCTTGGGATAGGTTGAGGATATTTCTCCTTCAATTGTGGATCCTCCCTAAGACCGAGACTTGACCTAAGATTCGAATCCAACAAACTCCAGAGATGAGGGGGATTTTTCCCTGATTTTTATCAACAGTCAAAGATCTCTTGAAATAGCCCAGCGCTCCCTCAAAAGGGTACATGGAGCATTGAAACGCTCCCCCAAAGAAGGCTAGGGAGTGTTGGCACTCCTTGACAGTGGTTAGGGGAGCGCTACCCAAATTTTCCCTAAAAAATCCCAGCGCTCCCCCAAAAGGGTGCACAAAGTGTTGGAACGCTACCCCAAAGAAGGCTAGGGAGCATTGGCACTCCCTGATAGTAGGTAGGGGAGCATTGTCCTCCAAATTGACTTTTGGGTGGTTTTCTTCATGGAAAATGATTTGTACTCTTCATCAAATGATTTCTCTTCCTAAAAACAGTATTTGAGGGTGTCTTAAGTGTCATTGTGATGCCGTTAGAGACATGACATAGGCGATATGGAAGTATGATGTTTGCAACACTTATGGTCAATATACGACACTTACGACACTTGTAATGACGACACTTGCGACATTATTGAAGTGAGTAATTTTGATGTGTAACAGATTTCTCCCCAAAGTGAGAAGTTAGAAGACAGAAACTAATGAATGAAGTACTTTGTAGACTTTTTCAAGCAAGGGTACGGACTCAGAGAACCTGATAGAAGTTTCACACAACCATCAAACAAATATTATGACATGTTTCAAACCCAAGGTAGGCATACCTATGCTTGAGTGATAAAGATTGTCAAGGTATGGTTGCCATAAAATACACTGCAGATCCATAATTATATTGACAAAAAGGTATAGCCACTGAAGATACAATGTGGATATATACTCCTCTTACCTAAACTGATCGTAGCCACAAATAATACACAATGGATCTATGAGACGACAGGACATAGCCACAGACCAATACAAAGTGGATCTATGTGACAGTATATGTGTCAATATTCAAGAGAAACTTTGTCGCAACTTCGGTAAAGTACATATCAGAGTGATGACTCAACCCAGGGTCTTATTACCGATCCCAATGTATTACGAATCTAACCATGTGAATAGATGTCCTAATGTTGAACATGGCAGAAACCAATTGATTACTGGTCAATGAGGTAAACCATTAACAAGCGTGAGGGAAATCACCATTGATGTCAATGATTCTCAAGTTACTCTAGTACATTCCAAAAAATTTGAATGGATGAGCTAAAGTTGAACATCCTTGGAATCATCCGATCAGAGGTCGATGGTGTAAACCCATTGTCAGATGCAAGGAGGCCTGCCATTGAGGCATGCAGATCCTAAGGTACTAACTGGTTTCTAATTCTAGCTCCTGGATAATGTGTTGAAGTCGACAAGGATAGACTCATCGAAGGAGGGCCTTGGTGTATCCCCAATTAATGACACAAAACTGACACAAAGATGTAATTGGTGGATCAAATGAACATGGACTCACATGAGTATTGAAACATAAAAATTTTGATGGTTGACTCTCGAGGTAGATACTTCCCTTGAACACTGAGGCACAAAAACAGAAACATGACATGGACCAAAAAATGATAATGAAATGGATACTGTGACTTTCTTCAGGTGACCCAAAGGAGTAAGAAAACTCAGAGGATTGGTTCAGTGCAGAGATTCAGCGGATTAAAATGTATGCAAATACAAAGTGCCATGTTCAAGGGTGACCGTAAGAGTTACTGGTAATGTTCTCAAAAACCTCTTGGCTTGCTTCCTTCAATTTTTTCCCCCATCCATATAGACGAGTACCTCTTTTTTATTTAACAAGCTCAAGGAGGGTAGAACATGCTCGATATAACTCACCTTCGGTAAGTCCCTCTTCCTTTATTTAACAAACTAGAAGAAGTAAGGGCTCGGTCCCATATGGGTCCTTCAATGTATGATTGTTTAACGAGTCCAGAGAAGGTAAACTTGGTGATTTTTCATGTTTAGAGAGTCTGGAAAGAACTTAAAGATGACTCGAGGGTTGTCCTTTTTCATAATTTTAGTCTCGCGAGGCTGAAAAAGAGATAAAATAACACTCGCAATATTCCCTTTCAAAAATTTTAACGAGTGTGAAAGGAAGCAAGATCACTCAACAACATTTTCATGTTTAGAGAGTCCGAAAAGATCTTAAAGGAGACTCCAAGGGGTTCCTTTTTCGTATAACCTTTACAAGTCCAAAAAGGTGATAAAAGTTTACTTGATTGATTTCTCATGTTTTTTCGAGTGTGATAAGGAACTAAGACCATGCTCGGTATGCCCCCATCTTGAAAATCTAGTGGCTTAGCTCCAGAATGATCATCAAAGCTTGGAGACATGCCCCCCAAACTTCAATTCATTCACCGACTTTGAGATTGTCACCAATTTCTCTACTAGATGGAGAAAAAGGATACATGTGGATGAAATGAAGGTTCAAATATGAGACCTGATGAAAGACTCGACTTGAAATCTACGAGATCTGGCAAAAGACTCGACCTAACAGGAGAGGTGACTGTTTCATTTTTTAACACTCTTGACACAAGAAAATAACTATGCTCAAGGATCTGGGTTGAATCCCCAGATTTATGTTTCATTTTTTAACAAGCTTTTTACAAAGAGGAAAACTATGTTCATAGCCTTTGTTCCATTTTTTAACGAGATTTCCATAGAGAAGAGAAACTATGCCCATGGCTTCTGTTTCATTTTTTAACGAGCTTTCCACAGAGAAGCGAAACTATGCTCATGACATCTTATTGATCATGGCTTCAAATAGGATAATTCTCTGGAAGGAAAACATGTCAAGGGATAAAACTCGGTCATGGATTGCAAGATATCTTCACTGGATGGAAGAGAAGTACTCTAGAAGGAACACATGTCGAGGGTCGTGCCAGGGGTAAGGATATCAGGCTCCAATAGCCCTACCGAAGAGATCACCATGTCAACTACTGGATCTAAGTCATCGAACGTTGAAGTCATGGGAGACAACACCACATAATTGACCTGTGGCAGGGGTGATACTGACTGCATATAAGACCCGTTTATGGAGTTTATTGGGTTGATGGTCAAGTCAGGGCAAAAAAATGAAATTTGATCAATAGTCACCATTCTTCCATCATGCGGGAAATATATCACACGAAAAAGAGTGGACACAATAGCTTTCATGGCATAGACATAATATTTCCCAAGGAGTAAATCGAAATCCAAGGGGTCCTGGACTACCATAACATCAATAAAGACATTTTTCCCTCCCAAAGTTACAGGAAACTGAGGAAGGATCCCTAAAGGATGATTGGTTATTTTGTTAAAATAAAATAGAGTCTAGGTAACCGGCACAAGCTGAGGATAACTGAAATCTTGCCAAGCAATACAGGACAAAATACTAACGGACGAACCTTCATCTATCAGCGCATGAGGAATGTCTCGACCACAAACCTGTACTATAATATTGAAAGGAATGTGAGAGGGAAGACAAGGTCCAGTTAGCACAAAATGAATACATATTATTAACAGGTGCTTAACACAAAATAACATAGATACATTAAAGTTGGTTTTCTATTCAATAACGAAATAAGATGAAACTGTAAAATGCAACGGAAACAAGCTTGCTGGAATGGTGGCGGATTATCTCTAAGAAGAGATGTGAAAGAAGTGCACATTCATAAGAAGAAGGTTACAATGAGGCTCTGAAGGCATTTTTACAATAATCAAGAATTCAAAAATACCTAGGCATCCAAAAACCTAACCCTAGGAGATGAAGCGTCAAAAGTCATGTGGGCCTCGTTTGGGTAAGTTAGTACATCAACTTCTCGGGGTCGTAACGTTTGCATACGATATCCATTTTAGGTATGTGATAGCCCGTTGGAAAGGTATCATTGAGAAGATTCATTTTTGGGGCTCAATAATTCGTTTTGATATCATTGAGGAGCTCGATACCGAAAAAACTTCATTTTGGCCCTCAAAATGGCCCTGAAAGTTAAAACTGCTAAAAATAGTAAATTGCCAAAATTGTCAAAAACATGTTTTGAGCTAGTTGGAAAAGGTGGGTGGCCACTGATATCCATATAGATCATTCACCCCAATAAAAAAGGATGGCCTCATTACTTGGAGGGGGTTTCACAAGAGAAAAAGGAATGCCCCTCGACACAATAGATTTTGTATCAACGAGAAAAACGTGGGAAGAATAAGGTTTACTCTCTAGAGGGAGAGTAGGGTCGATCGATGATGGGATCAGATCAACCATGTTGGCACTCTTCATAGGAAGAATGGGATTGACCGATGAAGTAACCAGAACAACCACTTTGGCACTCTTCAGATGAAGGTTGGGAATGATAGAGGAAGGAATTGGATCAGTCACTTTGACACTCTTGGGAGGAAGAGTGGGATCGACCGATGGCAGAACCGGAGCAACCACTTTGGCACTCCTAAATGGAGGAGTGGGATCAATCGATGGTGGAACAATATCGACCACTTTGGAACTCTTCAGAGGAGGAGTGGGATTGACGGATGAAGTAACCGGAGCAACCACTTTGGCACTCCTCAATGGAGGAGTGGGATCGATTGATAATGACATCAAATATACCACTTGGGTTTTATTATCCAAGGGGAGAATGAGATCGACAGGTGGAAATGGATCAACCATTTGGGTCAGTGGTTCAACCGAGGATGAAACTAGATTGACCACCTGATCAACCGGATTGACCGGGGATGGAACTAGATTGACCAGTCCATCAACTAACGATGGGTTAGGAGAAATCTTACGATAACCGATTGGGAGTTGAAGATTTTTCAAAAGAGAAGAAGCCTCATCCATTTGAGGACAAATGAGAGAATAATGATCACCTTCGCATAACATACAAGGAAATTTGATATTTTTCTTCTTCTTACCAACCTTAACGTCACTGGTTGATGGGGTGTCACCAGCATGTCTAGCAGAGGTTGATGGTGTCACCAAATAAAACTGAGTTTTAGGATATAAGAAGGAAAATAAACTTTGTTTCAACATAGGATCCATTTAGGGATCTCATCTCCTCGCGGGACGAGAAGAACATGTAGACCAAGTGCCTTCGTTGGGTAAATGGAGTCATTAATGTAGCTCTGTGAAACACATTTTGGAGAAAACTCAAAATGGGACTTTAAGACTTCAACCTTAACTTTGAAAACTCTTCAAAAATACAACATTTGGTGATCTTGAGTTAGGATCACAATAAATTTCCTTCTCTAAAATTGACCTCAGATTTGTGAAAGATAATCGAAACAAAATTAACCATTCTACCAGGTTTTACCTGATTTTGTTCGCATCAAGGTAAAGTAATTTCAATGTTTCAAATTAGGGGATCCCATAAGCTTATAATGTAGATCCATTCGAAAGAGGAATAATTACCATAGCATCTTGTAATTCATGTATAACAGCCTATCAGATATGTAGATATTGCTTCACTACCAACGATCCTGTTCAGTACCCCGGTGAAGTTATCAGATTTCCCATATTGAATTTCCTTTCACCACTTCCATTTTTTCTATCATTTAAATGTTGAGATGAGGGCAATCATATTATGAATTTAATTTCTTCATCTCTTTGGACTAGATGGAGGCAATCATTTAGATGAATTTCCTTTCACCATCTGTCTATATTTATTTTTAAAATATGAAGTGGGGGAAATCAATGAGTATGTAATATACTTGGGAAAATATCTGCTTAAAAATTTAACAACAGAGGCTTGTCAACTCACTTTGATTGCTCTGGACTAATCCTCTTCTGAACTTCAAACATCCTTAGCTTCAGGAAAATTCTTAAGGGAATTCTTATTGATATTTTTGAGGGATTTTCCTTGAGCGAAACCAATCAGTTTATTCTGACTAAGGAAGTTAGGATTAACCCAGACATACTTCCAGTTCAGATAAAGTTAGAGGAACTATAAACTTTTACCTATTCTCATTTTGAAGGTTAGTTTATGAGTTTCCAAAATTAAGGTGAGACATTTTCTTCTCTTAAGAAGATTATGGGAAGATCCTCAAGGAAACAGATGAAGAGGTGAATTGACCATGGACAAGGGAAAAGTTAGGGGCTTTAGATATTCTGTTGAAGACACAACTTCTCTTAACAAGATATTCAACTCTTGAAACTTTTCAATAAAATATTTTATTGCTTATTTTTCATATGTATACTTTTTTTTTTTTTAAGGTGAATATTAGCAAATCAAAAAATTATTGTGTTATGCATTTACATTTTTTTTTTTTAGACCCTTTAAACTGAGTTTTCGGGCCAGAAATTCATACCTTGGTAGTTCTTTGAATTTTCCAACCAAACAGACTGTTAGTCTATCTTAATCATTTTTCAGGAGGCATTTAACATGAGTATCCATGTATGTCACCTTTCGATATTTGTAGTCTCTTGGCTTATCAACAACTTTCCTGCAAATAAGATAAACATGATAATTGTCAGGAATTCTAGTAAATCAGAAAGTTTATTATTGCAAATTTGACCTATTTTGTATATTATATATATATATATATATATATTATTTTCATTTCAAAAAATGACTCTTTGTATTTACAGTAAAAAATAAAACTTCCCTAATGAAATATAAATATAAAAAAGTTGCAAAAACAAAACAGTATATACAATGAGAGTTCAGAAAGATGTTACTGCATAAAGTGTTTAAGGTACCGCCCATTGACAGGGGCATTGATAATCTTTCCATCAAGATTTTCTAATAAAAAGGAATTTTTTCCTTCAGAAGTTGAAATCTTGTATAGACCATTCCATATCTGATCAAACTTGCCATGTTTACCAACATCTTCTTTCCTAGCTTCCCATTTTAAGACTAAATCACTAGGGAGGAATTCTCTGTCTTTAGCTTTTTGGTCAAATAAAGATTTCATATTATCTTGATATCTTTGTAATTTTTCATCTACTTCGGCCCTATTTTGTTGAACTTCAATCAACTAGTTTATCCTCTTGGTAATGTCATTCAGTTCTTCATTTGAGTCTTTCCAGAGTTTCATTACGGGAAGTGCTAGATTTATTGGTAAAATGACGCAGTTGTTAAGGTCCTAACCCGCACATAGGTAGATCAATGTATTCAGATGTAATAAAGGTCAATATTAATAATACCTTTCAATAAAATAGAATAAGGCGGATGTAAGAAGACCTAATAGAAGCTTCCACTTCTAGAAGGATCTTCCT
>SNQJ01S0150024.1:33764-53211 GCA_010110895.2 Picea sitchensis | reverse complement strand
CTCTCCCACTCTCCCTCTTCCCACCTACCCACTCTCTAACTTGAACCATCAAGCTAGTTTAGAGCTTCTGTCTCTCACCCAAAAAAGATTCCTAACCATGGTAGATGAGTACAATAATATGAACATTGACTCAGATAGGGAGTATTATAAATATGAAATTATTTTGGTGTATATATAAATTTTAAGGAATATTTATTTTTAAAAATATTTAAAAGTTGTTTCCAATTTTTGGATAATTGAAAATAAAATAAAAATGATATAACTATTTTAAGAGGATTTAAAAGTTTTAATATTTTTTAAGTGTATTTTTTTNATATATATATATAATTAATGTATTTATTTTATAGCAAATTGACAACTATTTAAAGAGTTAAATGATCCATCTAGTTACATTCCATTTCCAAATTTATTTGGCAGGGACTAAACTACCATGCAGTCCTTGTTTATTTTTTTATATTACAATGTATATAATATATAGTTTATTTATTATTTTAGAATTAATTTATAAGAACAACCGAAAAATCAAAACATTTATGTTATTGGAACATTAACATTGATTATGGAGTTTTACATCAATTTAGATCAGATGTGGGAGTAACTCTAATGATTATTAACACTATTGTGAAATCATACTTAAAAAAAAAAAAAATTGAATTTAAGGATAGCATAGTATAATCATAAAACTTGTAAAAACACCACATGGTCCAATGGATTTTATGCTTTCTAATTACTTTTGGTAAGAAATGATTATTATAATTATGAGAATTAGCTACATTAGTCCACTGAAATTAAGAAAGGGATATGTTGTTTTTGTTATTAAGGAAAGTTAATTGTTATTTTTGGGTATTAATGTGAAATGAAAGTAAATTGATGTTTCTAGTTACTAGTATAAAAGGAAAGTGGATGAGGGTAAGTTAATGACGGTCTCTTTTGACACATTGGATGCAATACAAATTTGAAAAAATAGACATCCCTCAATTTGCATTGATATTTTGAGATACGTACACAATGAATCTATATTTTGGTTAAGAAAATGAAATGTGGGAAATTGAAAAACCTTTCCAAATACAAAATTTTCATTTATTAAATTTTTTCATAACCATATCAGTTTTGATATTTTCTAATGTTGACATTTTTTTTAGAGTATAAAGTATATGTCCATGTTATTGCACTGAGTACCTAAATAAGGGAATCAATACATTAAAATTGATACACATGTAAAGTACAAGGAATACTAGTGTGGGGCTATTTCCCTCGCAAAAAAATAGAATTGTTTTATATTAATTTTAAATTAATAAAAGTAGTGAACCCCAAAATTAATATGTCAAGGTTATAAGGTTTGTGCGACATTTGAAGTTCTCAACATAATAAAAATGGGTTTTTTTCATAATGTATTTTTTGAAATTGTTGAGGAATGAAAAAGTTACAAGAAATTTAACATTGACAGACTATTTTTGCATCAATGAGTTATGTCACAAGAAAATATAAAAACTAAAATAAAATAATAAAAATTATATTTGTTGTAATATATATAATTTTAAGGTCAGTTCTTAGCCAGACACCAAATTGATGTATAAGACCCTATGTGCAACAATTTGATTGCTTAAGTCTACACATGTGTACATACACTAACCCCCTATGTTTATACTGAGAGGGCGGGGTGAATCGGTATCAAGTACAATTGATCATCTTTCACAATTTTACTTTTCAATCAAATAATGTATCCAATATAAAATAAAGAGGAGAATAAGAAATACACAATGTACAATAGATTTACGTGGAAATCCATGGAATGTTTTTCTTATATAATAAAATATTACATTCAAAGGAAGCTACAACTTCCAAGATTTTCCAGCATCAATTGGAAGGAGGCTCCAGCCCCCTAGTTTACAAGCTCCAAACATAAGGAAGCTACAACTCCCTATATTCTCTGGCTCCAACCAAAAGGAGGCTACAACCCCCTTTCCTTTCCCCTTCATTCCACCCTTAAATATGTATATAAAAGAATCAAATTATCAAACCATCATCATCAGATTGAGTACAACAACAACATAAATACTTGTGCCAAGAGCTTCAAGAGTACACCTCAAATCATGTGCCAAAATATGTAATACTAGAGCTCCTTGCGTGACAAGACTGAGCAACTGGAGAGGCCTCACGCGATGATGCTAGGACCACCCATAAGGGCCTTGTGGGTCAATGTATACTCAACCAGCGAGGGAYTGCTCAKATAGAGATTTTYCCGAAACCCTTCTCGCACCTGCAACTCCGAGTTCAACCTCCTTCATACAACTCTGCTACCAGACTTTCACTACRATATCACTCGCTTGGATGATAGAATGAGAGTTTCTTGATGTGTATTTATACTCTTCCAACAAATTCCTTTACTTAACTTTTTAGGGTCGGCATGTAACTTCTTGTTTGCAATTCACATGATCATCTTCAAGAGAGYATATCTCCTCAASCATGAGGATCCATGTGGCATGCCACCTATCGTTGAAAATGGCTTGATCAGGGATATCAATCTATGGAGGTTCTACATGCATTTTCAATGTCCTTCATGCTATTTTTCTTCAACCAATCTACGGGGCTTCTAAACTTCTTCTAGGKTTGACATCAATGACAACCAAATTTCCAACAATACCCCCCTTTGTCATCGATGGAAAAAATCATACTTTGTACTCCCTCTGTCATCATGCTCTTGATCTCCCACTGCCATCATGATCCTAATCTTTCTCTCCCCCTTTGAAATCAATGGCAAAGGGTGACTCTTTTCTTTAGGGTTCCTCCCCCTGAACTCATGGCGCTTAATAGTACTTCTTCTTCCTTCAATCTCTTCTTATCATTTCCTTCCTTGCATCTCTCAACTTTCTTTCTTTCCTTTTTGTCTAGGATCTATATATTATTTAGTCTTCTTGTTGCTATTGCAACCAACTTGCCTGAGTCTTCTTCTCTAATTTCACATCTTCAAGAGTCAAACTTAAGATTGTATCATTGATCACATATTTTACTAACACTGAGGAATTGTGCTTCAATTCTTCAACTAGTAATACAATTGATGTTTTTACATTTTTACTTCCAAGTCTCATTACACCTTTTCCAAGTATTTTGACAAAGGAGTCATTTCCAAATGCTACTTTTCCACTTTTTCCTTTCTTTAGGTTGATGATTTTGTTTTGATCCCTAGTCATGTGTGTTGAGTACCCATTGTCTATGTACCATTCTTCTTATTTATCTTTAATGATCAATGTTAATTGATAGTTTTACTTTTTTGGATTATCTTTACTTTTCCATACTATAGTTGGCATAGGAGCATCTTTTGTCTTATTTCTGCAATCTCATGCTTTGTGACCAAGATTATTACACTTGTAGCATCTAATATTTTGATCCATCAATGGATCAAATGGATTGTAATTTGTTTTGACATATCCATAAGCACTTCCAGAACTACTGTTTACATGATTGTCCCTTGGATATCCATAATCATTTGTGTTTCTCATATAGTTGTTTCTTTCATTGATTTTTCATTGAATTTCTTTGTGTCACAAGTTTTTGCAAGTATAACAATAAATAAGAAAAATATTCTCATACCTTGTAGGAGGTGACCTTCTTGGTGTTTCATGCCTTCTAAATTCCGATCTTTTGTTCCAATTGGAGGTGTCATGTTCCTAATGTTCTTCAATTTCCTCTTGATTCTTGATTCCACTTTTTAAGGAAATTGCATAGTTTCTATAATTTCTTTCATCTTTATTATATTCTATGTGTCTGTTGTCTCTGAATTGATATTATATCCAAGTCTTTTCTTATCAGTAGGTGATCTCTAATTGCTAATAATTTCATCTATCTTTTCAATACTTCTTCCAAAATTTTCCAACTTTTCTATTGTCAACATCATCTCTTTTCTTGTGTGATTCGATTCTTATTTTAATTTCTCATAATATTCTAATTGCTCATTCAATTTGTTAATTGTTTTTGCAAGCTCATTATTCTCTTCTTCACAATTTTCCAGTTCATTTCTTAGCTCTCTATTTTTGTTTCTGAGCTTAGCATTTTCTTGTTAGACATGCTTAAAATTTTCAATATTCTCTTCATCTTCTTGTTCACTTTCTATGATGTCAATGCTTCCCCAGAAAGATTCTATGTTTATTTCTTTAGTTTCTTCATCAAACTCTTCTTCATCCATTTCATGATTTTTGTGGTCATCATTTTGAGTTTCTTAAGTTATGAAGAGAACTTCCCTTACATCCCTTTCTTCTCCATCACTTTCATCTAAAGAATTGTTTTCTTCCTTGGAGTAAAGACTTGTTTTCTTGTGGAATCTTTTCTTTTCTTCAAAATGACATATCTTAGCATAGTCTCCTATACGCCTGAGGTGAAGCATTTAAAAGGTATTTTACCTTTGTATTTATTGGTTCTCCTTTTGAGCTTCCTTACAAAATGTGATTTTTCTTCATCTGATTCATCTCTTGGTCTTTCTTCTTCCTTGTGATTTCTTTGTTCTTTTTTGTTATTGGCTTTTAAAATGTGATTCTTTGTTTGATTATTCCCGGTTTATCTTAGCTATTCTCATTTCATATGTTGTGAGGGACCCATGTAATTCATCCATTTTCATTTTTTCCAAATCCATATTTTCTTCAATGGTTGAGATCTTGGAATCATATCTCAAAGTAAGTGATCTCAAAGAATTTTTACAACCAATGATTCATCGAGTTCTTTAATCCTTTGATAGCATTGGTGACTTCATCTACTATGAGTAGATAGGTTTCAATATATTCCTTTTCATCCATTTTAGATTTTCAAATTGTGCTCTATCATTGAAGTTTGACCTACTTGACTTTTGGATAAGCCTTCATAAACATTTTTAAGTTTATCATACCTATTTAGTTGATGCATCCATCGCACTTTCAAAAGCTTGATTGTTGTAAATCCACTTAGGATAACATGCCTAGACTTTGAATCACAACTCATTAACTTCTTCTCATTTGGAAATCCACTTAGGATAACATGCCTAGACTTTGAATCACAACTCATTAACTTCTTCTCATTTGGATATGTTGGAGCATCTTCTAGGATTTCATAGCCATTTACAATTGAGAGCCAAATATCCACTCCTAGATTTTTCAAGTAAGTTTTTATCATGTTTCTCCAATATGCATAATTGTTTTAGTCAAGTGGTGGAATCCCATTTGGAATGTGTCCTTCCATTTTTGTTCACAATCTTCCTTCTAGTGATTAGACTGTTCCGAAGGTAACTTGCTTTGATACCAATTGTTGATACTAAGAGGAGGGGTGAATCAATATCAGGTACTATTTATCACCTTTCACAATTTTACTTTTCAATCAAATAATGTATCCAATATACAATAAAGAGTAGAATAAGAAATACATAATTTACAATATATTTACATGGAATTCCACATAATGTTTTTCTTATATAATAAAATATTACATTCAAAGGAAGTTATAACTTCCAATATTTTTCACCAATTGGAAGAAGGCTCCAACCCCCTATTAAACATGCTCCAACTTGAAGGAAGCTATAATTCCCTATATTCTTCAGCTCCAACCTGAAGGAAGCTACAACTCCATATATTCTCTGGCTCCAACCAGAAGGAGGATACAACCCCCTTTCCTTTCCCCTTCCTTCCACCCTTAAATATGTATAAAAAAATCTATCAAATTATCAAACGATCATCATCAGATTGAGTATAACAACTCCATAAAAACATGTGACAAGATCTACAACAATACACCTCAAATCATATGGAAAAATATGTAATACTAGAGCTCTTCATGTGACAAGATTGAGAAACTGGTGGGGCCTCACATGATGAGGATAGGACCACCTGTGAGGACCTCATGGGAGACTATATACTCAACCAACAAGGGATTACTCAGATAGGGATTTTCCCAAAACCCTTCTCACACCAGCAATGATTCGGATTATTTTGAGAACGACATGAAGACAAAAATATAATCGATATATAACAAGGAAATACACAGAGATAATGTGGAGAACACAAAAATATAGTGAAAACCAACATCTATTAATGAACAAGAAAGAAAAACATTGTAGAACACAAACTGGCAGAATGGGGTAGCCTATCTCTAAAAAGAAAGAGATGTTGGCTAGGCTTCATTCACAAAAAGATTTACATCACACTCCATTGCATGCTTAAAGGGCCCCCTTCACCTTAATTTTATATGAGAGAGTGAGAGGAGAAAAATTCCCATGATGCGTGTGGGATAAATTGGACTAAGTCTATAAAATTCCATAGGCATGTAAAACACTAGGACTTCCTAGGTGGTCACCCATCCCAGTACTACTCTAGTCTGAGCGCACTCAAGTGCAGAGTTCTAATGGGATCTAGTGCATTAACGCTATGTTGTAGGCATGTACATAAGATCACTAGGAAATCATTACATGATGTATGTAATTAACAAATGAAGATGAAATTACATTAAATTCCCCAATCAAAAGTGTGAATATCATGGTTTATCAAAACCATAGACTCAAAATGGTGATTTAGTGGAAAAGGTGGATGGTGACCAAGATCCATATGGATCATTTCTCCCCCATTAGGAATAAATGGCCCCCCTTGCGTCAAGTTCCCTTGGGATATGGGGAGACTTCTACTAAATATGAAGCTTGGTGTGTTTCTTACTTTGTTGAAGAAGGTGTTATGCTTAGCTTATTGAAGGATATCATGAACCTGTTGCTAGAGGGGTTGGATTTGTTCAACGAATCTAACTACATGATCTGCTTGAGTGTGGGAGGACTCTGTCAATGAATATGTAGCATGAAGAGTATGAATGGTTATGTTATAACCTTTCTCGATTGGGAAGTGTGGAGGCACCCCTGTAGGTGCATCAATAACATCTTGGTACTCTTATACAATCTTGTCAATCTTCTTCTGCTGGATAGAAAGGTATTGGGATGAGGCTGTAGTGGTTGCAGTGTCCTTTTGTTCACCTTCTGAGTGGATTGTGAAGAGGCTAAACTTTGCAGTATGAGAGATTAATTTGTGGTATTGTTCTAGTGGGACAATAGTTGGAACTACCTATGGTATCATGTATAGCTAACCCCCTAGAGTAACAATGACGCTACAGGGTCAAGACTCATAAACAACATGATGCCTCTACATATATGGTTGGCCTAATAGAACACAACAGACTTTCGGTGGGGAAAAATCACACAATACCTCATCCTTGAAGGGCTTGATGTCATAGGATAGGCAACACTGTTGACTGACACAAAGATATTAACCCTGGTGAAGCCACCCGATGTTGTATGGTTGTGGGTGTGGTGTTGTTGGAAAATCCAATTGCTTGACAACCTCTGTTGAGATGATGTTCTTTTGGCTTCCACTATCAATAATAAAATGAAGTGGGGTGCCCTTCACCCACATATGTGAATGGAAGAGTCACTCCCCCTCCTCAGGATCCTCTTCTAGTTGGATTGTTGTAGTTGCGATAGTAGCAGTGGGTTCTGCATCAATGATTTTTCTCCTTTTATTATTTTTTGAATCAGGGTCCAATTCACAGTTCGACTCTTTGTCTTTGAGCTCGACCACCAATGATTATATTGAGCGACATTCATCAATTTTGTGCCAAGGGATGTTGTGGAACTCACACCACTTTCTGGTGTCTTTCTTAGACTTCTCGTTACCCTTATTTTCCTACATCTGGGACTAACTCTCTTGAGGTTGGCCTTCCTTGCTATGTCCTTCATTATGTGAGATAGGAGCACTAGCCCATCCTATGCAAGAGACAAAATTGGGATACATTATAAAATATAATATGGGCCTCATATTAGAGGTACCAGGTATGTGTTATATTCTTTGCAAAATTGATCTCATGTATTGTACATTGAAATGGGAGCAAAGGGGGTCTATTTTTTGTGGTTTTAAGCATCTATTTTTTGCAGTTTTTCAGCACATATTTTTTTTTTCATGGTTTTCTAATTCTAGTTAAGGAATTAGGGTTGTTGTCTAATCCAAGTCAATGGATTATGGGTTTGGATGTCATGGGATCCTATATGTATATTGTATTGTAAACAATGTAGATAATGAATAGAAAATTAGAGGTATGACTCTAAATAGGTTGTTGGTTTTTCTGGTTTGGGTTTCCAAGATAAGAATATATGTGTAATGTGTGTGTGTGTGTGCGTGCCATTGTATCTTTCCTATTTTTATTAAGAATAAATTTACAGTAATCAATTGTACAAGGTTAAAATCTACATGAGGCTTATCTCACATAAGATGGAAAATTATAGGGAATTATTCCCTATGTTGGGGAGTCATATCACCCCTTTCCTCGGGGAACTAATCCAAGGAATAACTACATAACAACCCCTTATTTTGGTTTGGATATAGGAAAAGACCATTATGGATGGAGGGACGATGAGAGTTATCAGTTAACACTAACCCAGATTATGATTGAAGTGGAGAATCTACAAGTTAAAGAAATTATCATTTATGATTTAGGTGGTGGACCAAAGAAGGATCCAATTGATGCAAATAGAAACAATTGCATGAAACACTATTAGATGATTTAGTTCATTAATTTCATAGTATTGAATGTTCCACTTGAAACAATAACCAAAGTTCCTATTGGGGAGGGCATGTAATAAGTCTACTAGAGTTGAACAGGACTCAGGAGTATATGAGATACTCCTTACCAATGAAAATGATATCTTAATAATATATTTGAAGAATGGAAAGACTATCCCAATACCAAACCAATCTCTATATTCACCAACTAATAATTTAATCAAGGAGGTAATAGAGACAAATGACAACGATACACTAATAATATTTACAATAAATAATGTCATCCACATTAAGAACCCAATGATGTCTTCATCAACTCGATGTCAAAGTCCCCTTGTTTGATGGTTAGAATGGATCACTAGGAACCATTCCAAGGTAAACTTAAGGGTAAATATAGTATCTACCTTTTCCATGTAATATACATCCAATGCATAATCTAGTAGCTACATGTATGCGTGTTATTGTGCACATACTAGATCCAATACACAATCAAAATTCATTAATATTGGTCTTTCACCCAATGCACAAAATAAGTGTGGAAATCCAAGGTTGGATTGAACCATAGGATTCCAAGGAGGTCAATGGTTTTGTAAGTCAATTGCCTTTTCAAATTTATGAATCTAATGATCAAACCCTTGATTATTTTGATATGGTAAAGGAACTCATGAGGATGCTTCCAGTATCCCATGTGATTAACAACATGGTAGCCTAGAGGAGGAATTATTGAATTCTCTTCTTGTGATTGGGACATATGGATGGGATGTAGCCTATCCAATTAATTCATGGGGATCGCATCTATGAAACCAATGATGAGAACCATACAAATAAAATTTTGTATTTGGTACCTCTTAGACAACCAAATTTTATGGATGTGTGTGGATCATTTTTCTTAGTCAATGAATAGCCATACAATCTCTTCTAAAGGGAAGATTTGTTGCATCATTTTCATGGAATTTTCCATCCATTATTGTCTCTATATCTTACTTAGTTCATGTATAAAAAATTAGCAAAGGGTCATGATCTTAAGGGTACAATATTTTTGGGAAACAACTTATACAACCTTTGGTATATTGCAGGGATTTTCAGCCTCATTTGTGAGGGAAACAAGGCCTAGTTCATGAATACATTTACTCTTTCAAATCTTATTATAGTTCTCAATATTCATGTGAATTTCTGATTGAGGCAAGCATGAGGAGAAAAAAATGTTATAGAATATTTTTGGAGCCTCCTAAGCCCTTGTTGATTAAGGATGTCAATGATGATATGTCATGGCTAAATGAATGGTGTTTCTATGCACTTTCGAAATATGGTGATTACATCATCCCCATCCACTATTGGATAAAGAGAGATTGCAAATGTGTTTTCCATCAATGGCATGATATTGGTTTTCTTGCCCCTTCTAGCAGCATACAAGTCTCCATTTGGAGCTAGTTGTTGCTCTCAAATTGAATTTACAAATTGCGGCATTTATCCTGACACTAAACAAGATATGCATTATGATGTGTCTGGACTATTGTTAAAATAATAATAAAATAGTGATTGGTTGATGGCAGATGCCCTTTGGGTTCATATTATGTATTTACTTGCTGCTATGGTCAATTTTTCCATTGAAATTAGTGTTGATGGTAGGCATCCTTTGGGTTCATATTTTGGATTTACTTCTTGTTATGGTAAATTTTCATGATGATGAAAAGTAGGTCTTGACATCAATTTATACTAGTGGATACTATGGGAATTTTCCAAGTATGGAACATTTTCTAGATTGTGATAATTCCACTAGATATAGCTCACCTCAACCTGCCTGAACTTTTAGGATTCTTAGTATTTCTTGTTGAAGACTTTATTATTGTCTTGTAAGACCTCCATGTGACCTAGAAACAAGCCTACATGTTCTTACTTACTTTCATATTAGTTTCTTAGTAGGTACAATAGATATTGAGTTTCTCTTGCACCCTTCTAGCAGCATACAAGTCCCCATTTGGAGCTAGTTGTTGCTCTCAAATTGAATTTACAAATTGCGACATTTATCCTGACACTAAATAGGATATAAATTATGACGTGTCTAGAATTTTGTTAAAATAATAATCAAATAGTGATTGGTTGATGGTAGACACCCTTTGGGTTCATATTGTGTATTTACTTGCTTCTATGGTTATTTTTTCCATTGAAATTAGTGTTGATGGTAGGCATCCTTTGGGTTCATATTTTGGATTTACTTGTTGTTATGGTAAATTTTCATGATGCATTATAAAGAAGATCTATAAAAAACACTTGCAACAACAAGATTATGAATTGAGATCAATTTATAGTAGTGGATACTATGGGAATTTTCCAAGTAAGGCACATTTTCTAGATTGTGATAATTCCACTAGATATAGCTCCCATCAACCTTCCTGAAATTTTAGGATTATTAGTATTTCTTGTTGAAGACTTTATTATTGTCTTGTAATACCTCTAGGTGACCTAGAAACAAGCCTACAAATAGATGCTTGCAGATGGAATTTTTACTATTGAACATTCCCTATTAGTTGATGAACCTAGAAGCAAATTTGTTGCTAAATATTAAAAAATACCCTTATAAGTATGGTTGTAAGATGATAGATGGAAATTTTGATAAATGGTGTGGGATTTAGTATTGAAAAGGGTTTTATTGATGCTTGACATATCAAATGAAAGTGGGAATATTTTCCCTACAAATATTCCACAACACTAAAGTAGCAATAAATTCCACCTTGAATGTAGCGTACAACATTCATATCAACAACCTTCAATAGAGATGTCTAGAAGAGATGAGCTAAAACAATACCTTATACATTTCAGATCTAATAAAGGTGTGACTCTAGAATATTTCAAACATAAAGAATGATTAATCACTAGAATTCCCTAGCCTAATAGAATATAAGTGGTGGTTACCCCTTGAATGCATGGTCATAGAAATATTTATACAACAGAATCAATATATAATGAAGGAGGGTGTTCAAAGTATTATTCCATCCTTTTCCTACAATCTCAAGTTCCACTTCTTAATGGAAATTTAGTAATGTTCAATGGTTTGAAGAAGTTGAGTCATGGAAGCAATTAGCTTGAATCCTCTTCACAAACTTGATGAGAGAAAAATGAATACAAAATTTGATCACATATTTCCAGCATGTTTGAGAGTCAATTCTTCCTTTGGATGGATGAAATATATAGGGAAATATGGGGAGAAAACCCTTCTCCTTAAGGCCTATATCGAGGTTTTATTGATAGGCTCTAAGGATATACTCACCAAGGGAAAGAAGATCTCCATTTAAGAAATCCTCCAAAACATGTTTTATGGTGAGAATCAATGATCTAAGCATGAAACCATGTTACACATAATTCTTTAGAATAAGGATAGTTGGCACATACAAAAAGGGATTTTCATGTTCAAAAAACTCATGTGAAAGAGTGCTCCCTTATCCTATTGGAATCTAGCAGTAGTGGTGAATATTTTAGGGTATATTGTATGGAATATTTGGGTCAAAATATAAAAAACAAGTTAGGCATTCCACCTTTGAGCACACTTTATGGAGAAGTAATAGGATCAAGGCACATAGACACATGAGATCCACCTTTCTAGGAGGTTGTTTTAGGAACCACTACCCACCTTTGCACTTTGTTGTGGATTTTTTTAGAGTGTTTGGAGGATCCTAAGAAGGAGTGTGCAACTTTTAAAGAGATTGGAAATGTTGTTTTATGCCTTTAAATATGGGTCTATACGTTGGTAAAATTAGTTTATAATTTCTCATTAGAGAAAATTGTGGATCTAGTAGAAACAAACCATTATTTTATTGTAAGGAGATCTTGAGATAAACATTATTTAAAGAGTATCTCTCTCCATCATTTGTCATTGTTGGGTTGATAGGTAAAATCCTCTAATCCTAGTTGAACATCATGTAGGAGGATGAAGTTAATTTATAAGAAAGTATATGTGAGGCTCGCATAATCACTTACTTTTCTTTTGGATGATTATGGTATTATGCTAGAGTGGATAGTGTTTTTCTTGCAAGAAATGATCTATTTTTTCAAGGAAAATCTTTGCATATGAGAAGGGACTAAGTATGAGGTTCTCAACCCTCCTTATTCCTTGATGTAATCTTGGATATTGGGGAACATTTTTTCTATAATAAAATATTTGATGTTTACACATATTAATGGCTCATTTAATCCTATATGAGGTTGTTACTAAAGACATGACTAGTTGCTTTGATTTTCCATTCTTTTGAAGGTTGTATTTCTTGGTCCTTTTCATTATAATCTCATGTTATTTTCCTTCTTTCAATATTTCATTTGCACATTATTTATTGTCTTTAAAAAATTGGTTGTGATGGTGCATATATTGTTATAGCCCTCACTCATGCACATATAACCTAAAAATCATTTTAGACTAGTCATGGTACATTATAGTATGGCTTGACTACATATTCTTCATGCCATTCTAATCCCCCTTTGTTTTTATTCCTTGAATCCATAACCATTATATTGGAAATAGTCTTAGTAACCCACCATCCACTTAAACATGAAGTTTATCATATATCTTGTAATGATACCCCCCTTGTGTCAAAGGATATCCAGCCTAAACTAAGAGAGGAAGCTATTGTGGTGATAGTGGGTAGCCTCGCTTAGTTCCACTCAATGTACCTAGTGTTTGAAGGATTTCCCACTTGAAGTGTGGGTTTGGGAAGTAAAAACACCCACTTCAATACATATTTAAACAAAAATATGCAAAGTCTCTAAATGGCCTAAAGAATCCAAAAATAATCATAATACAGTCTGCAATGAAATCAAACTACACAATCACCCAAATCTAGATCCTCTACATTCTCCCCATTAATATGCTTGATATCTTAACTCAATGACCCTATAAGTCTAATGATAATATATGTATCATGTGGTGATGGAAGTCGATACAAGTCCATCTAAGATAGAGGGGATGCATTATTAGATAGGTGAAATTAAGTTTTAAGGTAATCATGAGGTTTTTTTTTTTTTTTTCATTTTTTTGGCACTGAGATTGCCTCAATATAGAACCAATCAAACCTGATTGTTTTCACCATTTATGTGTTGAACCAACCAATTTTGACTAGTTTTGGCTGATTTTGGGGAATTTAGGATAAAACTGATCAAAACCAATTCCAACTACAAACCCCCAAAGCTTGTTCAAAACAGTTAGTTATGGAAGTTATGATGACCAGGGGAAATTTGAAGGATGGAAAATTATCTTAAAGTGTAGAAACCTTGGTGAATTTGATTAGTCCTTAATATACAAACTATAAAACATTTGGCGATATTTTTGTAAAAATGTTCAAATTTCTATCGATTTTATGTGGTTTCTATAAAATTTTGGTGCTTTTTAGGGTAAAATAATTTTATCCTATAGAATTTGGGTGAATCATTTTTAGAAAAAATAGAAATTGGAAAATGTTTTTTTGGAAAAAAGCATGGAAAAATTATCCCATGGGAGAAATTTATCCCTTAAAATTTTCCTTGCTGATGACACTACTCCATGCCCTTCAAATTATGGCTTGATTCATTAAAATTGTTTTAAAATTAGGAATTTGTTCGCTATTTTAAGGATTTTATTCATTGTTCAAGGTCAAAGCTGTAGACTTTAAAGTATTTCCCATATTTCAATACTTTCTCATCATATTTGGAGTGATTAATCACACATTTTCTGACTTTTGATTGCAAATATACAAGCTTTATTTCTAATTTAAGGTTTTATATCTAACAGTTGATTTGAGTTTTAAAAGTGTATATTTTGAGCAATTTTGTTGCAGATCAGTGATTTTGATCTCATATTTGAATCTTTTTGTTGTTGATATTTGAAGAATAAGCTTCATGTATTTAGGGATATCCCCCCACATACTAACATGCACTAGTCCAAGAGTGATAGAGAGAGTATTTGAGGTAAAAATAATTTCACTAAATTATCATTAGATGAAAACCTTCAAAGTTAATGGAAAATTTTGAGAAGGACAATCTTGGGTGACAATAGCCCCCTCATGTTCCAACTAAGGATAGAAAATTAGAATAGAGTGGAATTGGAAGGAATATCAATGCCACAAGAAGTTTCTATAACAAGATAAAGAGGGTTTATTTTGAAGTATTTCCTACATGCCTATTTCTTCCAACTCATTTAGCTTTATGAGGGCGACCATAGCTAAGAAAAATTTAAGCTATTTGTGACTACTACAAAGACACACTAACTATAAAATAAGACAATAAAACATTGTTGGCATATTTGAAGAAATAATTAATCAATGAAGTAGCTTCATCCAATAACACTAGAAAATTACAATAGAGAGGAATAAAAAGAAATGTTAATGCTACAAGAAGTTTCTATATCAATATCAAGGTGTTGGTTGACTTAATAGTAATCCCTACATGCCTAGGTGTTCTAATTTATTTATATTTATTACGATGACCATAGCTAAAAAAAAGTTCAAGCTATTCGTGACTAGTGCAAAGGCACATTATCTATAAAATAAGATGGAAACATATTATTGGTATATTTTAAGAGATAAACAATCAATGAACAAGTATGACCATCCAGTATGAGTATCAAAGACATGGATAAGGTGGAAGAATACTAGTGAAATCATTATCTAGTACGAGCATTGAAAACATGGATATAGTGGAAAAGTATTAGTGAAAATGTTATGATGATAAAGTAAACTAAAACTATTATTAGGTGTTCAATAAAACTATTATGAAACTGATCAAAATGATGTGAAGAAACAATGTATAAAGGAAATTGTAGAAAAACGCAATAAAGGGAGTGTTGCAACAATAGATTGCATAAGTGATGGGTGCCCTAATAAAATGCATTTCATCATGGATGACTAAAATTTGGATGAGAAGATGACTTTCTAAGAAAACCTATTGGGAAAATGAGGACAAAAAGATAAGGATGGCCTATATAAGCATAGGATGTCTAGTGATGATGTTTAAAGAAAATATGAAAAGGATGGCATGTACAAGTATAGGACAACATGTTATGATTCCCAATCATGACATGAATGAAGATGGGATTTATTACATAGGGATAGAACAACCAAAAATTACATCTAGTGACAAAATGAAGGCAAAAATATTGAGAAGGATGGTCTATATAGATAAAGAAAATTCTCACTTGAAGTCAAATGGCATTATGATGATAAGAAAGGGAGGATAGCATGGATGTAGAAAGGATAACCTACATAAATGTCCAAGTACAAAATTGTAACACTAAAACTAATAAGTACAACATGGTGTTGGACAGTTGGTTTGGATAGTTGGTTGTCATTGATGTCAAAACTTGGAGATTGATTTCAATCCCTATAGATTGATTTCAACCCTTGGAAAGGTCCATATATTTTGTATAGTTGATTTACATTTGTATGATCGAGATTGATGGTGAGTTAGTTGGGTACATTTTATGTAGTCTACATGTATTCCCAGAGGTGTGGTTATGGGACCTTACATTGATTAGGGAATAACGACATGAAGGAAATTGTAAATGTAGGTAATACTATCATATATGAATAGAACATGTCATTCCTTTTCTGGTGATAGGTGGTACACCATGTGGTTCCTCACGGTTGAGGACTTATGAGGTCATGAATTCGGAAGCCCCAAAGATGGGTTAAGAAGCCCCTATGGAAGCCCCAAAGATGGGTTAAGAGTCCCCTAATTGGTTGCAAGTAATTAATTAAAGTTTAAATTGGTTGTAAAAATAAATTTCAAGAAGCCCTAAATTTAAGGAAAGAGGCTACTTAGAAAAAGTATATATACACCTCAAGAAGTCACTCATAAGTACATTCACACACACATTATATTGAACATATTATAAGTGAGCAAGTGATTTTTGTACTAGGTAACCAAGGAGATATTAGGTGAATTTCAGAGGGAAGATGAAGTGAAGAAGGGTGAGATTTGAAGGGAGTATGAAGTCTTGTGAGGATGTGTTCAGGGGTATGTTATTTACAAGTCGTCTTACCATTTTCGCTATAAAGTTTTTTATAGAATGATTTAGATAGTGAAAATTAGAGGAGGTTGAGAAGACATGTCAAGGTACCTATGGTAATATTTCAACATCTGGGTTGTGGCAGCTTCAAAGATACACTCTATGTAAAATAGGGTTTTTGCCTAGTTTGGAAACTAGTCCCAAACAAGCGTTCCGGGTAAAATAGTCATAACTTCATCATAGAGGATCTAAATTTAGTGAGACTAAATGAATTTGATAGAGTATATTATTTAGTACTTTTTGTATGATTTTTAGATCTATATATCAAATAATTTCACGTTGCATGATTTACAAGTTCGCTATCTAGAATAATCCAAAATTCAGCAATGTCTATCATTTTTCCTATAACTCATTTTATGGGATGTTCCAAGCAGTGAAACTTGGAGGAATTGTAGAGATGATATTGAATAATATTTGGTAAAAGTTTCATAACTTTATTCATTACAAGTATAGAGTTATTCTTGTTGAAATTTAGGGTTTGTGACTAATCCAAAAACTAGTCCCATGAGACCAAGGTAAAGTTTGATGAAGATGTTATTCTCTTGTTGCTGAAGTTGAAGAAAGTCTACAGGTCTATGATCACATACACTAGGTCTATTACAGAGTTACATGTATGTTTATATTCATGTTTTAAGGGTTACACGTTGATGGTGTTATGGTGCATTATAGAGGCAATTCTTTGGTATATTGTTGAGGCATTGGTACATTCTTGAGGCACATATTAGGTGCATGGTTGAGGCATATACTTGGTATACGAGTTTGATTGTTTGGTACTTTTTTGAGGTACACCTTTGATGGTACTTTCTTGATATATCCTATGGTACATTGTGTATGGAATAATTTAGTGATATCATATATTGTTGAGATACATTGTTGGTACATGGTGAGACACATTGTTGGTACATGGTATGGTACATGTGTTGATGTACATGGTTGATACATGGTATGGTACAAGATTGGTACTTGGTATGGTGTTGATGTACATGGTTGATAGCTTAGGCATATGGAATAGGTTATGGTGCATGGTTGATGCATGGTTTGGAATAGGTGTTGGTGCATGGTTGATGCAAGGCTTGGTACAAGTGTTGATGCACTTGGTGTGATACAGATTGTGGTACACGATTGATGTTTAGTATGGTACAAGTTGATGGTTTGGTACATGATTTAGTACATGGTTGATGATAAGTTGGTGATATTGGTACATTCTTGGTAGAGGCATGTGTTGATGATGTTGGACATCTAGTTGAGAGGTGTCCTTGGTACATGATCCATGTGAGAGGATTTGGTTGAGCATCGATGATAGTGACAAGTTGATCAGTGATAGGTTGGATACAATGACATGTTATAGGTTGATGTGATAGAGGTAGTGACAGTTACAGTGGCAGTGACAGTGGTAGTGATTTTGGTGGTGATTGTGGTAGTGAAATTTGTTCTACACTTATATTTTAGGGAGGCAGGACAAGGAAAGGAAAGTGGGTTGTATCCTCCTTCTGGTTGGATTTGAAGAATCAGGTATTTGGAGCTTCCTTTAGGTTAGAGCCAGAGAACTCAGAGGGTTGTAGCCTCCTTTTGGTTTGAGCTAGAGAATTCAAGGAGTTGTATCTTCCTTCAGGTTGGATCCTATAAATAGTGGGTTGTATCCTCCTTCCAGTTGCAACTTGATAATTGGGAAGTTGGTGCTTCCTATGAATTAATTCTCATTATATATAAGATAGCATTCCATGTTTTTCTCCCATTTGGGTTTCCATGTAAATACCGGTGTATTGTGTATTTGATGTGATGTTTTTCATGTGATGCTTCTTATTATTATATGCTCATGATATATTGAACGCAATCATAGATGATACATTGATGATATACCTATTAAGCCCTAATATTGGCTCATTACCCCTTAATTGGGGTATATTATATTAGTAATGTTATTTTATTTATGTCATCTTTAGGCCATTAGTTGTAATTATACCTCCTAGTCTCCTATATATACCAAGGATACATTTTCATTTTGAATCATCTTGTACTTGAACATTTAAGTAGGGTAAAAGGAGGTTGCCCCCTCGAAGAGGCTTATTATCTGAAATTATCTCTTTTTCAGGGCGTTAAGTACTTTTTCTGAGGTTTTTCTATGATGTATTGATATTTGGTTCTTAACATATGGTATCAGAGCTCAAGGTCTTGGGGTTTCACTGCTACATCTGAGACAACTTGGCATTTTCGCTATAACATTTTTTCTACAATGTTTCAGAAGGAACAACTTGGAGGATATTTAGTAGACGAATAAAGGTACGTTGGGTTAAAAATTCAGATCCTAAGTCCCTATACTTTCATAGATACAGCCTGTACAAGATAGGGTTCTGGAATCATCCTCAACTGAGACATTGTGGAATTTTCACTATAAAAACTTCTCTGTAATGTTTCAGACCCTGAAATCTAGAGGATAGTTATAGAAATTAGTAAAGTATATGTGGCAAAAAGTTAAGCTTCTATGTCATCTTAAATTTGTAGATGCACCCTGTGTAAAATAGGGTATCTGACTAGTCCTATTGACTAGTTTCAAGAAGGTGTTCCAGGTAAAAAAAACATAACTTCTTCCTAGAGTATCCAAATTGAGTGAGACTAGTTTCATTGGATCTTGGACAGTCTGTAGTATTTTTGGTGCGATTTTCATAATTTATATCAATTATTTTGTGCAGGGCACGCTATGCATGTGAGATCTCCTGGAAAGGACAAAAGTCGACAAGTTGTGGGGAAGTTACCGTAAATTCCACTTGGCACATCCAATTTTGATCAGACCTGTGGCATTGTAGAGAAGAAATATCAGAGAACTACATAAAAGAAAGTTTCGTCCCTTCTGTTTCATACCCAGAAG
>SNQJ01S0150024.1:9370-29897 GCA_010110895.2 Picea sitchensis | reverse complement strand
TTTCAAGGCGTTGAGTACTTTTTCTGAGGTTTTTCTATGCTATATTGATATTTGGTTCTTAACAATACCATTGAACATTGGTGATAATGTGAAAGAATATATATTGTGGTTAAAAGTGGTATAAAGTGATCATATTGATTCAACCCCCCCTCTTAGTATTCCAACGATTGGTATCAGAGAGGGTTTCTTCAAGGAAACAATTCAACCACTGGAAGGTAGATCATGGAGTATAATATGAATGGAGCACCAATGTTTAATGGTCAGAAGGGTCTGAATTATGAATTGTGTAGTTGCAGGATGAAGCTATTTTTATAGGCATGAGGATATCATGTTTCCCACTCAGTTGTTACAATATACACTTCTATAAATAAACATCCAAATACTACAACGAAGAAGGAATTGAAAAGGAACAACAAAATAAAAATGGATTTTATCTTGGAAAGATTACCTGATTCAATAAAGGACAAAGTAGGATAATGTTCATCAACTAAAGAACTTTGGAATAAGTTGCACAATGTCTATTCTTGTCCCATCACGGAGTCAGAGATTTCTAAAGAAGAAGAAGGTACATAAAAAGAGGTAAGTTTCTCATCATGTCAAATAGATTCAGAAGAAGAAGAGTGCAAAGTCAATCGAATTATGTATTTTTTCTTTAATTGTGAAGACATAGGAAATCTTGAAATTGAATGCCCTTATTTGAAGATTGAAAGCGATGAGATAGAAAATCCCAATGAAATAGAAGAAAATCTTGATATTGAAAATGAAAATAATCATGAAGTAGAATTTATTCAACAAGAAAGATAACTTGAAGATGAAATAATCAAATTGAAGATCCAACTTGAAGAAGCAAACCGAATTGAAGAAGTCATGAAGATTCATATGATGAAGAAAGAAGAAGAGGTTGAGAAGCTTGAAGAAGAAGTTTTCACATTGAGAAGTAAAATCTTCAGGCTCAGCAAGAATGTTGAAGAGATAGAGACATCCATAGCAGTAGTAGAGAATGAAGAGAAGCATTACAGGTTGCCAGAAAAGATGAATGAAGAAAAGAGTAAGAGTTATACACAAGTATGTAAAGGAAGGAATCATGGTCATCAAGAATCAAATAAGAATGAGTATAATAAAGATACATCTTCAACAAGACCTACCACATTTAGGAAACAAATAATATTTAACCATGATGAAAGGATCCATAGAAGAGAAGATTAATATCATCCAAGGCAGGAATTTAGAAGGAATACACCAAAAAGAAGATCATTCACTCCTAGGTCTGTGAATTTCTCTTATGATCATTTTTTTTTACTGTACTAACTTTGGATATAAGGTTGCATATTGCAAAGGTCATGGAAGAAATGTTCAAGCAAGAAATGATTATGAGGCCCCACATAATATTGAATGTTACAAATTCCATAACTATAGACACATAACTCGTGATTGTAGAAGCACGATGGATAATTATTTGAGAAAGAAAACATGTATTGGATATGATAAAGTATGGAAAAGAAAATAAGAAGAACAAGTGAACAAAGATTAGGTCCCATAGATCACAAGATTAACAATATTACGAGATGAAGACAAATCTACAAAGAAAAAGGTATATGTTAAATACATAAAGGTTTGGAGAAGAAATGAAAGAAAAGAAGGACAAGTGAATAAAGAACAAGTTCAAGAGATTGTACTTTCAGGAATTATAGAGCAAGATCAATCCATAAGCAGAAAGGGATAAGTCAAAGTTCAAAGAGATGATGACTCTATAGATGAAGAGGAACATGACTCCGCATCAGAGCGAGTATTTTTCTAAGCCATTTATCTTGGAGACTCCCAACAAATATGTATGGTGAGCAGGGGGAGTCCATAGACACTACATATCATAGAACCATATTTAGAGCATTATGAAGTGTTTATAGAGATATATTCAGAGCATTCATATAGAAGAAGTACAAAATGATTCCACACAGGTGTCAGTTGGAAGTTACACAGTTAGAATTTTATTATTTAGGAAAATATATCTTCATTATAGGTTATTCTAGAGATGTAGAGTTTGGTTTGCAATGAACACATTTGATGTGAGATGATAAGTTGTAGCCGTATAGTATAGTGATAGATGAGTCATCATTGTGGAAAGTTGAGTAGTAGGGTTATGAATAGTTTATGAACATATGGACAGAGATGGATTCATGATATTCTTAGTAGGTACAAGAAACATAGGGAAGATGCAGAACAACATATTTACAATTGGAATTAGTGGAATCAGTTGGTCACATAAAGGAAAGTAGTGAAAGGAACAACAAAACAGGGAAAGAGAAACCATTAGCAGAAGCTATATCATTAGGAGGAGATTGTTGAACAATATGGTCAAGTGAACATGACAAGTAAATAAATAAATAAAATTTTGAATGTCTTTTTATATATGTCAGTGAAATTCAAGAGGAAGCACCAATGAACAATAAACAACACTAGAAGAGAGAAAAGGAAACATATATAGGTATCTCTACAAAAAATTAAAGAGAAGAAAAATCATCAAAGAAAGAGATCCCGATAGGAAGATCAATAGCATGCAAACAGGGGGAGACATATCAATAAGGGGAGTTATCTTTTGTCATAGAAGTAAAGAAAGAACAAAGTCACGGTAACGAAGACAAAGAATAAATGCATGATAACAAGGGGAGCATCCCCAAGGAGAGATACCCTTTTCCATTGATGTCAAAGGGGGAGAGTGAGAAACATTGATGAGGATCAATGTTCATAGGGGGAGCATGAGAATTGGAGCATCAATGTTTCCATCAATTTTGGTGTTTCCATCAATGCCAAAGGGGGAGATTGTTGGACAGTTGGTTTGGATAGTTGGGTGTCATTGATGTCAACACTTGGAGACTGATATTGGATATTGATGTCAACCCATAGACATTGATTTCAACCCTTGGAAAGGTCCATAGATGTTGGAAAATTGATTGAAATTTGTATGATCGAGATTGTTGTTGAGTTAGTTGGGTACATTTGTTGTAGTCTACATGTATCCCTAGAGGTGTTGTTATGAGACCCAAATTTGATTAATGAATAATGACATGAAGGACAATGTAATTGCAGGTAAGACTATCATAGATGGATAGTACATGTCGTGTCATTTCCGACGATAGGTAGCACACCACGTGGTTCCTCACGGTTGAGGAATTATGAGGTCATGAAGTTGGAAGCCCCAAAGATGGGTTAAGAATCCCCTAATTGGTTGCAAGTCATTAATGAAAGAGTAAATTGGTTGTAAGAAGAAAGTTCAAGAAGCCCTAAAGGTAAGGAAAGAGGTTACTTATAAAAAGTATATATACATCTCAAGAAGTCACTCATAAGTACATTCACACACACATTCTATTGAATATATTCTAAGTGAGAAAGTGATTGTTATCTAAGGTAACCAAGGAGATATGAGGCGAATTCTATAGGGAATATGAAGTGAAGAAGGGCGAAATTTGAAGGGAGGATGAAGTCTTGTGAGGATGTGTTCTAAGGTTTGTTATTTACATGTCATATTACCATTTTTGCTATGAAGTTTTTTATAGAATTATCCAGATAGTGAAAATTGGAGAGGCTGAGAAGGAATGTCAAGATACCTTTGGTAAACATTTTAGCATGTGGGTCGTAGTATTTTCAGAGACACACTTTGTGGAAAATAGGGTTTTTTCCTAATCGGGAAACTAGTCTCAAACATGTGTTCCACATAAAACAGTCATAACTTCATCATAGAGGATACACGTTCAGTGAGAATAAATGAATTGGATGGATTATAGTCCAAAGTATGTTTTGTATGATTTTCAGATCTAGATATCAAATATTTTGTGCGTGACAAGCTCTACAAGTTCGATCGCTAGAATAATACAAAATTCAGCAAGGTATATCATTTTTTCTATAACTCCTTTTTTGGGATGTTCCAAGCACACTTGGAGGAATTGTAGAGAAGATATTGAATAATATTATGTACAATTTTCACACCTTTATTCATTACAAGTACAAAGTTATGCTTGTTTAAAGTTAATTTTTGTGACTAATCCAAAAACTAGTCCCATGAGACTAAGGTAAAGTTTGATGAAGATGTTATTCTCTTATTGCTGAAGTTGAGGAAAGTCTACAGGTCTATGATCACATATACCAGGTCTTTTATAGAGTTACAAGTATGTTTATATGCATGTTTTAAGGTTTACATGCTGATGATGCTATGATGCATTATTGAGGCAAGTCTTTGGTATATTGTTGAGGCATTGACACATTATTGAGGCACATATTAGGTGCATGGTTGAGGCATATACTTGGAATATGATCTTGGTTGTTTGGTACTTTTTTGAGGCACATTTTTTATGGTACTTGCTTGATATATCCTATGGTACATGGTGTATGGCATGATTGAGTGATATCGTATACAGTTGAGATACATTGTTGGTACATGGTATGGTACAAGTGTTGATGTACATGGTTGATACATAGTATGGTACATGATTGGTACTTGGTATAGTGTTGATGTACATGGTTGATGGTTGAGGCATATGGTACATGTTATGGTGCATGGTTGATGCATGGTTTGGCATAGGTGTTAGTGCATGGTTGATTCATGGTTTGGTATAGGTTTTGGTACATGGTTGATGCACATTTTGGTACATGTGTTGGTGCATGGTTGATGCACTTGGTGTGATATAGGATGTTGTACACGATTCATGTTTGGTATGGTACAGTTTGATGGTTTGGTACATGCTTTGGTACATGGTTAATGATATGTTGGTGATCTTGGTACATGCTTTAGTACATGGTTATTGATATGTTGGTGATCTTGGTACATGCTTGGTAGAGGCAATTGTTGGTGATGTTGGACATCTAGTTGAGATGTGTCCTTGGTATATGATCCATGTGAGAGGATCTGGTTGAGTATCCGTGATAGTGACAATTTGATCAGTGACAGGTTGATGTGACACATTGTATATAGTGGCAGGTTGGATATAGTGACAGGTTACAGGTTGATGTGATAGAGGCAGTGACAGTGATAGTACCAATGATTGTGGTAGTGATAGTTGGTATAAACTTATATTTCAGGGCGGTAGTATGGGGAAAGGAAATGGGGTTGTATCCTCCTTCCAGTAGGAGACGAAGAATAAAGGATTTGGAGCTTCCTTCAGGTTGGATCCTGAGAACTAAGTGGTTGTAGCCACCTTCTGGTTTGAGCCAAAGAACTCAGGGGGTTGTAGCCTCCTTATGGTTGGAGATAGAGAATTCAAGGAGTGGTAGCTTCCTTCAGGATGGAGCCTGTAAATATGGGGTTGTAGCCTCCTTCCAGTTTCAGCTAGAGAATTGGTAAGTTGGTGCTTCCTATGAATGAATTCTTGATATGTATAAGAAATCATTTAGTGGTTTTCTCCCATTTGGGTTTCCACTTAAATACCTATGTACTATGTATTTGATGTCATGTTTTTCTTGTGATGATACTTATGATTATATTCTCATGTTCTATTGAATGAAATGATATATGATACATTGATGATATACTGTTGAACATTGTTGATAAAGTGAAAGAATATATATTATGGTTAAAAGTTCTATAAAGTACTCATACTGATTCAACCCCCCCCCCTCTCAGTATTCCAACACATGGATGCAATGAATATGGAATTTATGGACATCTAGAGAATTGAAGAACACAATGTTGAAGAGTGCAATTGTCGTAGCAAAAGGAATATTTTAGAAAAACAGGATCCCAGAGAAAAAAAATAAAAAAAATGCATAAATAAAACACAGAAGATACATAAGACAATAGAGACACATATATACATGGTTCACCCAATGTGGGCTACATCCACCAAAGAAATTTCCAGGTCCTTCCTTTTTATTATCTAGCAAAATGAAGGAATACAACCTACAACACACTCGTTGTAGCGTCATCTTCTTTCTCTCACATAATACACTATTCTCTATGTCACACAACCACAATACAATTCCCTCATACAAAACGAGTTTTCTTTTTGGGAAAAAACCCTAACACAACTTCTTCTGTCAGATCTACAACCTTATAATGAACGATCTAGATTCACTATGAAATTACAACATTTACAAGGCAGTTTTCCCAAAAAACATTCCTTAGAGGTCTCCACCCCCCAACCCCTATATGGGGGCCCGATCACCCCCATGGACCCCATCCAAGGGGGTAGGACCCCGTGATATACCCTTCATTCAGGTTCCATCCACCAAACCCCTAGTAGAAGGGGGCTAGGCATACCTGCATATAAATCAGGAAGATAATCAGACTCCACAACAAAAAAAATACTTGATAAGACAATCCTTCAAAGAGGACACACATAAGGAGTTTAGAGGAATAAGAGAATGTCAACCCATGTATAAACTACTTAAATTTGATTTCTAAGTAAGGTTGAAATCTACCTATTTAATAAGTGATTTTCTTTAATGTTATTGAATATTCAAAATTAACTTCATCGCTAAAATGTTGAAGTATATTTTCACAAATAAAAAGATCTTATATTCCATTCTTCTTGTGTTTATGTTGTTGAAGGGACCTTATATTTCCATGATTACATCACCTTTTTATTTCTATTGTTGTATTTCACCATTCCTTTTTCACCTTTTATAACCATAACCAGATCCATCTTAACTCAGAAATCACTCTTGGAAAATTTTCTTTGTCTAATTGGAATTTTAATGAATTCTATAGTACATTTTATAGAAATGGTGTTCTTTGTGTTTAACATGAAAATGAAGTTTCTATGGATTGGGAACATAACACTGAAGTAAAAGAAATGGTACGTTAAGGAATCAATAGATTTCTACGAATCTATGAGTATTACCATTGGATACGTATCCATGAATGATAGTTGTTTCATAACTGTGTTGTGAATCCCATTCATCAAGTGTACTACTTGTCACTTTCTACGAGTCCCCAATAATTATGTTTCTATTACCCAGTTGTTGTGGAATTGTGAGTTATCAACGAAAGCTTCTATGTGATTCTAGCTGTTCGCTATAAGGTTGTGATGATGAACACATGGATGATTTTGTCTATGGATTCAGAGCATCTTCAAGTGGATTTAAGTTTTTCTATATTCCAAAAACTAATTTAGTTACACATTTATTCAAGATACTCTATTTTATTATTGCTATAATTATCTTGAATACCATGCTCTATTTTATTTAATGGTTGTAATAGACTTCATGAACCACTTGAAGAATATGTGATTCTCAAGTTCATTTCTACATAAATGTCATTTACTAAGTTGTTAAGTGATTAAGTCTCTAAAATTGGCTACACCTACCTCTTATATAATAAATAGACAGATGGGAAGATAGACTTATATACATTGAGATAGACTCAAAGACTCTCTATTGCAATTTCCTTATTGTTTTGAATGAAACTATGTTTCTCCTAGTTCCTATGTGATCAATTGATTGTTAAAGTAGAATAAGAGTTTAGATACTATAAAACTTCTTCACCAACTTGCTCCATAGAGGAAGGGCCCACTCTAGAGGAAATAGGTGTTTCTTTCTATTTTATGTTTATGTTAATATGCTATATATTTGTTTTATATTTCTGATTGCTTAAATATGTGCATAATTTTAAATTATTTTTACAATTTTGTTTACAGTTTTAAGTGTGTTTTAGTAAGTAATTGTTTAATCATTCATCAATTAATGGTTCAATGCTACATATATTATKCTACTAATCTATTAGTATAAATCATCTGTTGTGTTTCCTTTTACTATTCATATTTACTTGCTTTTCAGTTAAGTAGATTTGGATTTCTATATAAAAKATAATAGCATGGTTAAAGTGTCCAACTAAATAACTAATCGTTGAGCCTTGCATGTAGTTTTAACAATACATCACAAGCTTTAAAATCCCTAGGTTTAAAACTAAGTGCACTAGTAAAGTAAATTTCCTACTAGGAATTAATAGTGTATAAAGTAGACCTATCATTTTTGTCATTGTTACTAGGGAGATGTCAAAATACTTGTGGAGTTTTTATTTAGTTGGAATAGATAACACATGGTAATGGGGTTCTCATTATAGGAATAGTCAACATCCTTCTCTGTGACATCTCATACAAAGTGTTCTACATTTAGTTAGAACCGTATAGATGCATGACTATAACTATAAATCCAAGAGCTTGAGCATGTAGTTTAGTAAGAGCCACCCAGGGTACTAAACAATTTACAAGTAGACCTCCATGGGGAGGAATTTTAGGGAGAATACTCCATGCTCAATTAGGTCATAAGAATAATTCCACTCATGAATTTGTACCATAAATTTCTTCTAAAGTAGAGGTAGAGTTTAAACGTCCCACTCAAGGACTAGTATATACAGAAGAGTTTATCAATGGACATCATGATTCAAATTTATATTCTCATCATAATCTAATTCAGAACCTAGCATACTCTTAAGGATCATTTTTTTCTCAAAAATCAAGATCATTGCAAACAACACCTCTTATGGACGGAATATTCACCATAATGGTGAAGAAGGAGTTGGTTCTAACCAGAGTGACACTATCTCTTTTGATTTTCCAATAAAATACCTTGGAGATGAAGCATCAATGCAAAATATTTCTCCATCATCCCTACCTAATTTTAATTTTCTATCATATCAAGACAATATACCTTATTTTTTGAGTTCAAAATACTTTGCAAAAGGTATGACTATACCGTAGATGCTCAAAAGTTGAAATTTTTTCCCACCGCATTAAATAATGCTACACCCCATTGGTTCATTGGACTTGCAATATAGAGCATTTATACATGGTATGACCTGAAGCAATCCTTCTTAAATAAATATCAAGACTACTACCAGGTGAGATACCTTCATGAATAAATATTCAAGATGACTCAAAAGGAGGATGAGAATTTGGAGGACTATGTGGAGAGGTTCCAATATAATTTACAAAGGTTCAAACAAAGAAAATTGGACAAGGACACTTTTCACACTATCTTGATCAGAGGTATAAGGGATGACTGCCTCGACCTTTTGAATTTGATGGGATGAGTTGACATTTCCCAAGTCAAACGTTATAAACTCTTTGATTTGTGTAAAATATACTCTTGAGGGACTTAAAAACATGGGAAAGGCCCTTGAGATGTTTCTCCCAAGATTACAAAGTCATCTAGAGGAGGAGCCACTCACATTGAAATCAATAATTTGTTGGAAATTTTTAAAACTAATATTCTTAGTTCTTTGAACTCACAATTTGACACATTTCAGGATAAAAATAAGTTGAGAAATAAATATGCATATTATGTCCAAAATGTACAAATAAACATCCCTTAAGGGTGTTTCCACTAAATAATATTGAACTTTGTAGCTTTTTTTAGCAGAATCACACCACCAACAACTGCCCCTCTTTGCCTGAACTGAAATTTGTGTATAAAGTAACTAATGAAGAGACTAATCATATTTGTTTCATTTTCAAAAAGAAACAATGGCCACAGTGATCTCTAGGCATGGTTCAAGAACCTTATTAGTTCTATAATTCTTTTTGGATTAACCAACAAATGTAATATCCTTCTCAATCTTGGTATCCTAAGTACATGTCTTGGCCACAATATCCACCACAACCAACCCAAAATTATCAATGGCCACGAGGATGGAAAGGTTCTTCTTTTGGTACCCAACAAAGGTAATTTTATCCACAATTTCCCCAATAACAATTACAATTACCTCTACAACAAAAGAAATTATAGTTGGCTACTAGTAACCCTCCATCAAGACCACAACTACCTATACAAACCAAACCTAATACAAATAATAAAACAAATCAATCTACCTATATTATTGATCTGTTTGGTTTTACTACTTTTTCAATATCCCCCGATGATTGTCAAGGAGTCCACTTAAGGTCAGGGAGGATTCTCAATAATTTAACTTATCCAATCATCTCAAAAGAGGGACAAGAGGAATTTTAAAATCAGGTAGGGAAAAAAACCACAAAAAACCAATCCACCAATTATTCTTCAAATACTCCACAAGTTACCTCCCATGAAATTTCAAGTCAACCATAGTCTAGGGATGCACCACTTCCTCCCTATGTATAGAGGTGAAGTGTTGATAACGCCCTTGCCCATCCTGAATTTGACTTCCTTAGAGAGTTGAATAATCTACATGTTAATATCCCATTATTTAAATCCATCAAAGACATTCCAATTTATGTCAAATTTGTTCAAGAATTGTGTCCAAATAAACCTAGAAAGAGGAGGAAGGATCCTCCAATTGTCCAGGTCATTGGTCGACTTGTAGACGTGATGCTTGGAAAGTTTTTCACTACTAATTATATATATCCTATTAGTAGTATTGTTGATTTTTTCATTAACAATATATGTATTCCTAATACCTTAATTCATTTTGGGGCTACCACAAATGTTATGACCAAGGAAACCATGGGAAAACTTAAACTAACTAATTTATGAAAAACTCCAACATTTCTCCAAATGGTGAACTGATCCAATGTCAAAACTGAGGTTATATTAGAGGATGTACTTATATTTGTATATTCTTGGGAGTATCTAGAAGAATTTATGGTTTTGCAACCAAAATATAATGTTGGGGGTTATCCCTTAATTTTAACCAGGCCATGGTTAGCCATAGTCAATGCATATATTGGTTGTAGATCCTAAGACATGAATACTTCCAATGAAAATTATACTAAAAGGATAACCCTATATACTTCTACCAAACCAAGCTCAAACCAAGAAATCCCCATGTGGGTAGGAGATTGGAACAATGATGATGAACACATCCGACAATTGCTTACAATTGATATATCCCTTATTTTTAAAGAAAAATTGATGATGATATCATTTGTGATACCATAATTAATCTTGATTCCTACACTAATAATGTAATGATTTTTTTTTTTTTGAAGGACATCCAATCTTTGTTGTAAAAAATGACTATGAATATATGTATTCCTATATATACCTTGCATCCCAAACAACAACTAATATGCATATAGAAAACAATCCAGGAAAAATACTCAATATTAGTCCTAGATTGGAAAATATACAAAAGAAATAGCTCATTGAGTTGTTACAAAAGAATGATAATGCATTTGCATGGGAATATACTGACATGAAGGGAATCCATCCCAATTTTTTCACTCATCATATATATATATATATATATATATATATATATCAGAGAAAATTTCTGACCTATTCAACAATCCTTAATGTTGAATGAGCCCTATAATGAGTAAGATAGTGAAGGAAGAGTTACAAAAATGATTAAATATTAATTTCATCTATTCCATATCTGATAGTCAATGGGCATAACCCCTTGTCATAATTCCTATGAAAAATGGGAAATGGAAAATTTGTGTAGACTACAGNTAATGTTGAATGAGCCCTATAATGAGTAAGATAGTGAAGGAAGAGTTACAAAAATGATTAAATATTAATTTCAGCTATTCCATATCTGATAGTCAATGGGCATAACCCCTTGTCATAATTCCTATGAAAAATGGGAAATGGAAAATTTGTGTAGACTACAGAGAGTTGAACAAAGCTACTCCCAAAGACCATTTCACTTTTCCTTTCATTGATCAAGTCATAGATACCTTAGCAGGAAATAAGCATTTTTCTTTCCTTGATAGGTTTAGTGGATAAAACCAAATTCAATTAACCCCCAAGGATCATGTAAAAAATACTTTTACCTAGCCATGGGGAACCTTTGCTTACCAGGTATTTCGCTTTGGACTTTGTAATGCACCCGCCACATTTTAGCGAGTTGTACTTGGCTTATTTTCATATTTTATACATGATTATGTAGAAGGTTATATGGATTACTTCAAAATTTATGGTAACACCTTTGAGGAAGCATTGGCTAATTTAGAGAAATTACTCATTCAATGCGAGGAAACAAGCTTATCCCTTAGCCATGAAAAATGTTACATGTTATTAGTTGAAGGGATATTTTTGGAAATTATATTCACTTGTTGGAATAAAAGTAGATCCAACAAAAATCCAAGCAATATACAATCTTTCTATCCCAAAATTGTAAATGGATGTTCAAATCTTCTTAGGACATGTTGGTTATTACCTTAATTGCATTACTCTCTTGATATGGAAAATTTATTTGGACTAACTAATGTCAAACTGCTTTTGAAGCTTTAAAATAAAAGTTGTCTATGGAACCAGTTTTAGTGGGACCAAATTGGTCCTTACCATTCCATATATCAATTAATCCTCCAGAAACAACTATCGAAGTAGTTATTGGAAAGAAAGAAGAGAAAAAGACTTATGCAATTTATTTCATGAATAAGAATCTAACCCTTGTAGAACCAAATTACATAGTGAACAAAAATGAATCTCTTGTAGTAGTATATTATATTAATAAATTTCATCACTATATTACTATATATCTATTGGGATGTCATATTATTTTCAGTGAAAGTATAGTCGAGGTGGATCAACTGGCATGAGAAGGTCAAGGTGGTTCGACCAGGTAAATTCGAATTCGAATAAATCGACAACAAGTCGAAGGTTGAGGTGATTCGACCAAGTAAATTTGAAGTCGAATACATTGACAACAAGTCGGAGGTCGGGGTGTTTCAACTAGGTAAAAGTCGAAGTCGAAGAAATCAACAAAAATTTGAAGAGGTCAACCGAAAATAGGTTGACAAGCAGGCACATGAAAACTAACTAAAGACTAAATGAAGGTCAACTGGTAGTTAACTGGTAATCCGACTTGGTAGTCAACTGTAACAGAATCTGAAGATTCATGGGATTTGTAGCCAATGATATGAGTGAATCTGTAATAATTTTTGGGCACATTTTATTTAGGGTTTTTCCTACTGTAAATTCTATAAAGAATGCATGTTGTAATACTTTAAAGGGTAATCGTATATTCATAGAATATGTTGTTGGTCATGCAGATGTAAGCCGAATTGGGCACATGGTTGTTCTTGTGTAAAGAAATAAGGTATGATGTTGATTATGTCTTAGGTGTAGACCAAGGTTAGGCATGTAACCTTTTATTTTGAATGAATAAGACAATGAGAGAGAAGAACGCTCAAGAAATGTTGTTTTTCCCATTTGGGTTTCTAGGGTAAAATATCTATGTAGTGTGTGTTTCCTTTTTCATTTACTTTCTTCATTAAAYTTATCTTCCTTTCTTATGCTAGGTTTAGTGTGGAAGTGTTCCTCGTTTCCTAACATGTCATATTAGAKCTTGGTTTGAAAACCTTGGATATGAGCTAAACCCTAGGTTTAGTAAGAGTTGTAAGTCAGAAATATTTAAATATTGTGGTAAATAATGGYGAACAACTTGAGAATAGAGATCGAAAAATTCAATGTCCAGACTTTTGAGCTTTGGAATCTTAAAATTGAATATTTCCTTGTAGATCAAGAACAATGGACAATAGTTTTCCCATGTACTATTTCGATAGGTATGTCGATGGAAGAATGGGAGAAAATCAAGATAAGGGAAAGGAGTAAAATTCAACTTGTCTTGTAGATTATGTACTGTTGAATGTCTCAGGTGAACATTCGACCAAGAAATTGTGGGATAAGTTGGGAAGCTTGTACCATTCAAAATCCATGGTAAATAAGTTGTTTCTCAGAAAGCAGTTGTATCTTCTGAGGATGAGTGAGGGAATTTCGGCGACTGAGCATTTAAATGTGTCTAATACCATTTTAATCTATTTATCTTCTTTGGATATTAAAGTCACTGAGGAGGAGAAATGTGTTATCTTATTATGTTCTTTTCCAAACTCATGGGATAACTTAGTGATGGATATAAGGGGTAATTCAACCACATTAGTGCTAGAAGATGTGGTTTCATATCTATCGTCATAAGGAATAAGAAGGAATAACATGGAAGGATCGACCAAAGATGCATTAGTGGTGATAGGTTGACTGGTTGACAGAGATAAAGGAAAATTCTTCGGCAGAAGGTCTAAGTTGAAGGGTATATATAAATCCCATATTCGGTCAACGAGAAGATGTTGGAAATGTGGTAAAGTTGGGCATTACAAAAGATACTGCAAGTCGAAGGAAATGGAAGTCAGTATAGGATTTGATGGGAAGCAGTTGACTGAGAGAAAGATGACTCAAAATAATGGAGGTGATTTGTACTTGGCCTCGACCAATACACAGTCAGATCAAGATGTTTGGTTGATTGAATCAAGAGAACCCTATCATATGACACCAAATAGAGAATTTCTCTACAAATATGAACAATATGAAGGAGGATATGTGTTCTTAGGGGATGAATCGACAACCAAAATTTTCAGATGAGGAAGAGTTCGATTGATACTGTAGGATGGGAGGATTAGAACCCTTCCAGGTGCACTACACATTCTGGGTTCAAAAATAAACCTGATATATGTCAATAAAATGAGTGATGCGGGAGTGAACACTCTATTTAAGAAGGATATGTGCAAGATGGTTGTAGGTCTGATGGTTTTAATGAAAGGAGTTTAGATTGGAACCCTATACAAGTTACTAGGAAATGTCAACTCAATTAGATGAAACAACATCATTGTTCCTGAAATCGAATCGAATTTGAATTGACTCAACTCGAATCGAGATGATTCGATTCAACCCGACTTGACAAGTCATCGTAAAGTCAACCCGACCATGCTATGGCACGGGATTATGGGCCACATTGGAGAAAAAATACTTTTATCCATGCACAACAAAGGTATGGTTGAATACCTTCTTTAATGTAATTTAGAAGTCGACTTTTGTGAACATTGTATATATGAGGTTTCCATCTAGAGAGACAATGGAAAAGGGGATTCTAAAACTAGTTCATAATGATGTGTTTGGCCATGCTTTAGTGCCTTGACTTGGTGGATCCCTGTATTAGGTCTCCTTCATAGATGACTTTTATAGGAATACATGGATATATTTCTTGAGGAAGAAATCAAAGGTTTTCAAGAAATTCAAATAGTTTAAATATATTGTATAAAACCAGACAGATAAAAAGATTAAGGTGTTGAGAAATGACAATGGTGGTGAATTTCGTGGAAAGCAATTTGATCAGTTCTGCAAGTAGTGTGGCATAGCATAGAAAAATACCACACCATATACCCCACAAAAAAAATGTGTTGTTGAGAGAATGAAAAAAACATTGATGGACAAGGAAAGGAGCATGCTCAGTGGTGTTGGGCTCGCACAAGAATTATGGGCAAAGGCAGTCGACACTGCAAAATATCTAGTGGATGTGTCTCCTTCGTCAGTGTTAGTCAACACAAATCCACATGAGGTATGTTCTAGCAATAATCCTTCGATTTCACATCTCAAAGTATTTGGTCGTGATCCATTTCTGCATGTTCCCAAGGAAACGGGGAGCAAGATGGACAAGAAAGTAGTCAAGTGTATTTTCATTGGATACAAAGAAGGAATGAAAGGATATAAGCTCTATGATCCTGCATCAAGGAAAAAAATGTAAAGTAGGGATGTGGTCTTCAGAGAAGTTGGAAGTAAGTCTGAGCTTGAAGAGATGATTCAAATGAATAATAATCTAGAGAAGGTGCAATTTGAATTGAGGAAAGAAGAACCTGATTCAAATGAGTCAATTTAATTAGAAAAAGAGGTGGAACAACTGACCCCAGTTGTAAGGAGGTCATAACAAGTAAGAAAAACAATCAAAAGGTATATTCCGCCTGGTTTTTGTTCCACATTTATGTTAACTTCCACCGACGATGAGACGAAGTCAGTTGGGGAGGCAGTCGACTCAGCAGAGGGAAAACTATGGAAGGAATCCATGGTCAAAGAGATGAAATCCTTGCACAAGAATGAGACGTGGGACTTAGTTGAATTACCTAGTGGAATAAATATTGTTGGTAGAAAATGGGTATTCAAGAAGAAGATGAACGTCGTAGGTGAAGTCGAGAAATTCAAAGCTTGACTAGTAGTGAAAGGATATTCCCAAATTGAAGGAGTCAACGTCAGTGATATTTTTCCCCTGTTGCAAAATTAAATTCCATTAAAGTACTAATGTCTTTGGTTGCAACATTTTATCTAGAAATATAAGAGATGGATGTGAAGACGATGCTCCTACATGAGGACCTGGAAGAAGAAATCTACTTGAAATAGCCTAAGAGATTTGTAGTAAAGGGAAAGAAAGAATCAGTGTGCAAACTGAAAAATATTCCTTTATGGTCTAAAGAAATAACCAAGGATGTGGTACCAAAATCTCGACACATACATCCTTATTTTGGGATTTCTGAGAAGAAACATTGATCACTACATATATTCCACAGAAGAAAGTGAGAATTTCATTTACGTAGCATTGTATGTCGATGAAATGTTTTTGGTTGGAAACAACATGAACACAATAAAGTAGGTGAAGAAGTAGCTATCCTCCAAGTTCATCATGAAGGATCTTGGTGCATCGAACTTCATTCTGGGAATGGATATCAAGAGAGATCGAGTAACAAGAAATCCATGGTTGAACCAGAAGAAGTATATTGAAACAATATTGAAATGTTTCAACATGCAGGATTGCAATACTGTGGGAGAAAGGATAATTGTTGAATAATTTCCAAGGACACAAGAGGAAATAGAGTAAACAAAACATGTTCCCTATGCAAGTKTTGTTGGTATTCTAATGTATGMAATGGTATACACTCGATCATACATTCCCCATTCTTTGGGAGTGTTGAGTAGATACATGTTGACACCTGGGAAAGAGCATTGGACTATTTTCAAGAGAGTATTTGGGTATTTGCGTGGCACAAARGACTATGGTAAATAATACCAAGGAAAATCTAGAGATGACAGTGAAGTAAATGTGCATGGATTTGTTGATTCCAACTGGGCTAGAGATATAGATTGATGAAGGTTAACCAGTGGATATGTGTTCAAGATGTTTGGTGGAGAAATAAACTGGATGAGTAAGCGACATGTGGTCATATCCTTGTAAATTATAGAAGTTGAATACATGGAAACCACTCATGTAAGTAAAGAAGAATTATGGTTGCAACGATTGTGTTTATGAATTGGGTTTGAAAACAAATCTATGAAGATAAGTTGTGACAATCAAAGCGCAATATTTCTGGCAAAGAACTCAGCTTATCATTCTAAGACTAAGCATATTGATGTACAATACCATTTCGTGAGAGACATGGTGGAAAGGAACAAGGTGTTGCTATATAAAGTAGACACATTGGAAAACATAGCAGACTCTTTGACCAAGTCTGTGAGTGTTGTGAAGTTCTCTTGGTGCAGAGAGGAAATGAAAATTCTGTCCCTAGGTCTATGAGAGAAAACTAAGAGATCTCCCGATTTTAGCAAAGAAAACAACAAGTGGGAGAATGTTGGGTTGTTATATTCTTTGGAGTGAAAGTCTAGTCGAGGTGGATTGATTAATAGTGGAAGGTCGAGGTGGTTCAACCGGGTAAAGTCAAAGTCGAAGACATCAATGGAAAGTCGAATACATCGATAGAAAGTTGAAGGTCGAGGTGGTTCGACTGGGTAAAGTTGGATTCGAAGAAATCGATAGCAAGTTGAAGGTCGAGGTGGTTTGACCGAGTAAAATTCAAAGTCAAATACATCGACAACAAGTCAAAGAAGTCAACCGACAAGAGGTCGACAAATGGGTGTGTGGAAACTGACATAATATATAATGAAGGCCAACTGGTAGTTGACTAGTAATCCGACTTGGTAGTCGACTGTAACAAAATCTCGATATTCATGGGATTTGTAGAAAATTATCTCAGTGGATTTGTAACCATTTTTTGGCTCCTTTTATTTAGGTTTTTTCCTACTGTAAAGCCTATAAATAAGGTGTGTGTAATGATGTAAAGGGTTATCATATATTCCTAGAATAGGTTGTTGGTCATGTAGATGTAAGACAAATTTGCTACATGGTTGTTCTTGTGTAAAGCAAGAAGGTATGATGTTGATTTTTTCTAAGTGCATACCAAGGTTAGGTATGTAACCCTTTATTCTAAATGAATAAAACAACAAGAGAGAAGAATGTTCAAGGAATGTTGGTTTTCCCATTTGGGTTTCCAAGGTAAAATATCTATGTACTGTGTGCTTTCTTTGTCATTTACTTTCTTGATTAAATATGTCTTCCTATATTCTAGTAGGTTTAGTGTGGAAGAGTTCCTCATTTCCTAAGAATATCTTGAATTTGTAAATATACATACATACACACACACACACACACACACACACATATATATATATATATATATATATATATATATATATATATATATATACTGGGGGAATCGACAATGCTCGGTTCTTGTACTCGCGTGACACGGGGTCGATTCTCGTCGACTACCACTATAACCCCAAGTGCAACCACCCAGCCTGCAAGAATGGAGCACAAGTAAATCAGGGTGAGAATCGAACATGAGACTTCATTTACAAATTTCCTTCCATTTACATGACACTTGCCAATCCGTCTACACCCCTGCAGGCTGAATTTGTAAATATTAATCACTCTGCCATTCACTATTTAATAAAAAACCAATTACTAACAATAGAGTAACTAGATGGTTGTTACTATTGCAAGGATTTGATTCACCATAATTGACAAGGTGGGAAAAAAATGTCATTACATATTTTCTTTCTAGGATTACCAATCAAGGTGAAGTTATTCCTGTAGAAGATATTTTTCCTGATGAACATATATTCACATTATATACTAACACACCATGGCTTGTAGATATTTCTAACTATTTGATATAGGAAATCAATTGACACATCTATCACCAAAGGAAAGACATTATATTATCAAACAAAGTGAAATGTATTCTTGGGTTCAAGGATAAAACTTTCACACAAAGTTGGATCTCATAATCCAATGTTGTGTTCGAGAGGATGAGGTTTATGAAATACTGAATATTTTCATGATGAACCTTGTGAGAGAAAGTTTCTTATAAAATGACTGCACACAAGGTGTTGCATCTAGGTTATTATCTTCCTACCATTTTTTGAGATGATAAAAAGTATGGGAGAAGTTGGGACAATTGATAAAGAATGGGACAACCTATTCAATTTGACGATATTCCACTATAGACTTAGCTCGTGGTGGAACATTTTGAGAAACAATCTTTAGATTTTTTTTCCCTATCAACCCACCTTCCAGACAAAGTGCTCATATCGTGGTTTGCAACAATTATGTCATTAAATGGGTTGAGGCTAAATAGCTTCCAAGGGCAAAAAAAAAAGAAATAACATATTTTCATTATGAGGAAATATTTTTCCACTTTAGTTTACCGGGAAAAAATGTTACAAATCAAAGGAACTTAATTCACCCCCAAAATCATTTAGGACATCACAAAGAAGTATTAGATCAAGAATAGAAAATTTGCACCATATCATCCACAAGTTAATGGGTAAGTGAAAGTCACCAACAAAGTTTTGGAATCCATATTGACCAATACTATGCAAATTCATCACAAAGATTGAGGTAATAGGATTCCAAAGGTTTTATGGGCTTACCGCACAACATAGAGAATCACCATAAGTTTCACCCCTTATGAGATTATGTATTACAATCAGGTTGTATTTCCTATTGAGTTTGAATTTAAGACACTCATGCCTACATTACAGGTTGGACTGAACTTCCTTCACTTCTATCTCCCCATCAATACATTGGTTTTTCTTCTCTTTCTTAGAATACACCTTTTTTACTTTTCCAACTCACCCATGGAATATTTTTTTACTTACTTATTACTTGGCTACACCACTTCCAAAGAATACCTAAAGTGAATACGTTCACTTCCTTATTTCTCTATCTCTCGTTCAATACGACGATGTTTCTAAGTCTTTGTTAATGTCAGTATTTTCCATGTTATTTCATTACAAATGTTGGATTACTGAGAGGGGGGGTGAATCAGTAATAGATAAATCTAATCCTTTTTAACCATATAATGCAAGTTTTATATCAATGTAGCATTATCATCCAATATTTGCAGAGTAAATAAACAATGAACAAATGAACAATCATACACATACACAGTACACCATTTTTTTTACATGGAAACCCAAAGTGGGAGAAAACCATAAAATGTTTTTTCTTATATCTCTTGAAGAATTACATTCATTAGAAGCACCAAATTCCTTTGTTTTCCAGCTGCAACTGGAAGGAGGCTCCAACCCCCTAGTTTCTCAGGCTACAAACTGAGGGAAGCTCCAACTCCCTAATTCTCTGGCTACAACCAGAAGGAGGCTATAACCCCCTATGTTCTCCGACTACAACCAGAAGGTGGATACAACCACCTTTCCTTGCCCTGTCCAGCCGCCTTGATGTATAAGTAAAATGATGGAACCACTGTCACACTATCACTGTGAGATATACTGTTGTAAACCTATACCAATAAACCAGAACCAAACAACCTGTACCAATAACCTGAACCATGTATCAACCCTGCATCAACCTGTACCTCATCCTGTACCATAAACAAGTGCATCAACCATGCACCAACCTGTACCTCAACTTGCAAACCTTCCTTAAATTTTAACAACAAGAGACTAGCATTTTCATCAAACTTTACTTTAGTCTCACATGACTAGTTTTGGATTAGTCAAC
>SNQJ01S0150023.1:0-23309 GCA_010110895.2 Picea sitchensis | reverse complement strand
GGTATGTGCGCCAGAGCGGGATGTTACATCAACTATGAAAACATACGATCAATATTTTCATTTTATGTCATGTGCAGATTCCATAGTCAAATCACTTCAAGAACATCAGAATCAACAATCAAGTGAAAGACAAAAGCTGTACAAACATCAGAAGAAGTGTTATGATGCTCCAAACAAATATTTAGGTATGTTAATTGATGTCATGGACCAGAAGAAAAAACTTCTACCACATTTTGTCCGTACACCAAAAAATTTACAGGAAGAGAATTTCATTTAGTTTCAATTGGCTGGTTGTATGGTTTTCAATGGAAAAATGTGTTCAAGAGTTTACTTCACAACTCCAAATATTCACAATGATGTAAATCTGACCATGACCATAATTTATCATGTGCTCAATCACTGGTTTGGAAATCTTCCTTGAGTTCTCTATCTACAATTGGACAACACTAGTCGTGAAAATAAAAATCAAATTGTGTTTGGATATCTAAGCATGCTTTTTGAAATGAGAATCTTTCAAAATGTGAAAGTTGGTTTCCTTCTTGTTGGACACACTCATGATCATATTGATCAAATGTTCAGTCGTTTTTCAGTAACATTGAAGAGGAAAAATGTTGGAAGTCTACCATCATTGATTGAATGTATCAAGAACGCATACATTCCAGAGCCTATTTTTCATATATTAGAAGAAACTGTTGACATGCAAATATTTATTCAGGGATCACATCATGAAGAAAAATGTTTTGAGCAGCTTAATAACATTAGCTTCCAACATCAATTTTGTTTCAAAAAAATTGATGGGAAAACACTTATATGGGGAAAGCAGTATTCATCTACTACATAATGTGGGCCTTCATCATGTTTATCATTTTTGAAGTTCATTCTAGATCGTCCAATTTTTTCATCAAAGTTATTATTTTTACAATCGATTGTTGAAATCCATAATGCACGGAGGTGTAATAGAGATGTAGATTATTTTAAATGCTTGGAAGAGATTAAAAAGTCCATTAAGGATACATATTAGTACTTTTATGTTGTTGATTCTATTTGGTGGTAGTCTTTTTTCAATAGTCAAAGTGACATAATTTCAAGCTCAACAAATGAAAATACAATGTTGAGGACTCCATTTCATTGGCCACAAAATATGCCAAATGAATATGAAGAAACAAACATTGTTGAAGTTCAACAATAATATCAAGGTGATATTGAGTTTACACATGCATAGGAAAGAGAAATGTATATTGGTTCGTGAAGGTCACGTGCAAAACATGAATCAATGGAAGACATTTACATGTGTTCAGTACAAGATATTAAGGAGGGTAGCATGATTGTAGTTTTAGTGAATGAAGATCCACATGGTTATCCATTCTGGATAGGAAAGGTTATAAATATTGAGAAAGAAAATGATGATGTTATTGCAATTGAAGTGCATTGGTATGCAACAAATACACACCCATTCAATGGTGTGTACAAGACAGAGATGGTGGTTGAGAAACATGTCAATAGAAAGATAAAAGAAATGGTCAAAATACAACTTGTCGTCGCACTAACCTCTTTAAATTAGATGATGTTGACATACTTTTTTATGACTTCAATTTGACAAAGAGAGGAACTCTTTGCTCCAAGACAACAAACATTATCAAGAGGTTGTTGTCGCAAGAAATAAATGCAAGATGGGAGTTTGTTGAACCTAGTCATAGATCTAAAAGCCATTTGACCTTTGAAATGTTGGGCATGCATGTAGACTCAAGTGGTGCATTAATCGATAATAGAGAAGAGTATGGATCATCTACATCTTCATCCAAACATTCATATGAAGACAATGTAGACTCTGATGGTATTTCAGAAACCATGAGTCAATATGAATACGTGTATGAAACATTTTATGCATTTTTTATCCATATGATGTTTGTATGGTAACTAAAAATGAGCATTGAACTTAGACATGATCTTACATGAAGTTATGAATCTTTTGTTATGTTTTATGAATGATATGTCGTTTTATTATGGATAATATAATAAAATTTCTTAGCTCATATGTTTTGAATATGGTCAATATAACAATAATTTTAATGGTACCAAGTGATAAAAGTACGATTTCAAATCATCTCAAAACTTAACATTTTGAAAAGAAAAAAAAAAATCAAAAACATCTTAATTTTTTTTAGGTGTTGATTTTCAGGTTTTTTTTAGCTACTGTCTAAGTTTTGAAGGCCATGCTTGAAAAATGTTATAATTTTGACCCCCTTTAAAAAAATGGTGCTATCGATAGCACCACTTTTTGATTTGGGGGTTTATTTTGATGTTTTTATTATGAAAAAATATGGGTTTTTTGGGCTAGAGTTCTCGTTTTGAGATCACTTCTCATTAAGTCAGTAACTATGTTAATTTTGATAAATTGAAAGGACTATTAACTATAGCGCCAATTCTTAAGGTGGAAGACCCATATAGGACTTTACAGTTTGTATGGATGCAAGTGAAGAAGGATTAGGAGGAGTAATAACACATGATGGACACGTCATTTGTTATGAATCACACAAATTAAAGGAACATAAAAGAAACTATGTAACTCACAATCTAGAATTAACAACTATAATTCATGCATTGAAAATGTGGTGGCATTATTTAATGAGAAGGAACTTGCTATTACTAACAGATAACAGTGGTGTAAAAGACTTTCTGAGTGAACAAGTTCTCAATGCAAGACATGCAAGGTGGTTGGTCTTTCTAAGCGAGTTCAATTTTGAATTACAACACATCAAAGGAAAATAAAATAAAGTTGCATATGCACTAAGTTGGAGAAATAACGAGATATATGAAGTAATTATCAACAAAGGAGAAAATGACATTGAGGACATGATTAAATCTACAAGAAGAAATGACGTAAAATACATCAAAACAACAAAACAATTGCAGAAAAATGAGCGAAATATGCACAATACATATCTCAGTATGGATAAAAATGGACTGTTAAGGTTCAGAAATAAGTTATATGTACCTAATTCTACTGAATTGAATATGATGATTCTTAATGAGCTGCACAGAAAGCCATATTCTAGTCATCCAAGATACCATAAAATGATAACAACTTTAAGAAAACAATTTTATTGGCCTAACATGAAATACAAAACAACTGAATACTTGTCGAAATGTTTAGATTGTCAACAGGTAAAGGATGAGCATCAATACCCATCGAGTCTTTTACAACTTCTGTCTATACCGGAATGGAAATGGGAAATTATTTCAATGGACTTCATTACATGTTTTCCTAAGACTCAAAGACAAAACAATTCAATTATGGTAGTGATTGATAAGTTAAGTAAGTCTGCACATTTTATACCTGTGAAATCTACTTACAAGGCGATTAATATTGCTGAAAGTTTTATGAAAGAAATATTTATACTACATGGGATTCCTAAGATGGTGATTTCAGATAGAGACATTAAATTTACATCCAATTTTTGGAAGGAATTGTTTGCAAGTTTGTGTACTAATCTGAATTTCAGCACAAGTTACCATCCACAGACGGATGGGAAAACATAACATACGAATCAGATTATCAAATATATGTTACGAATGTATGTAATAACAAAACAAACTAAGTGGGAAGAGTATCTACACTTAGTCGAATTCACATACAATAATGGGTATCAAGAATAATTTAATGTGAGTCCCTTCGAAGTTTTATATGGAAGGAAATGTACAACCCTAATCAGCTGGGATAATTCAGTTGACAGGAATATGGTTGGACCATAAATGCTCCAAGAAATGGAAAGGATGGTCAAAAGGGTACAATAGAATTTGAAAGAGGCACATGATTGGCATAAAAGATATCAAGATATGAAAATGAGACATCAGGAATTCAAAATTGGAGAGCATGTATATCTCATAGTCAAAGAAAGGAGGAGATCCCTAAAACTAGGATTTTTTCCAAGTTGGCGCCAAGATTTTGTGGTCCATTCGAAGTTTTAACTCGAATAAGACCAGTAGTATACCAACTATCAATCCCTACAAATTTAAAAGTTCATAATGTTTTTCATGTTTCATTATTAAAAATATATATTCATGATCCTACTCACATCATTGATTAGAGCATGATGCAGGTGGAACCAAAAGGCGAGTTCTAAGTGGAACCTCTATGCATTATGGACAGGAAATAAAAAATACTTCGGAATAGAGACATTGCCGAGGTAAAAGTGCAACGGAATCACTTTAGTCCCGAGGAGGCTACCTGGGAGTTGGAAGAACAAATGCTAAAATATTATCCAAATCTATTCCAAGTGATGGTTTAATGAAAAACTAACACTAAGTACAATGTTATACTTAAGGGGGAGAGGATGTGACATCCTCAAATATTTAAAACAAATTATTTTAAAAATTGTTTTGTTAAAAATAAATTTCCATTTTTGGAGATTTGGATTTGAATTTGTGGAAGTATGCAATTATTATTTTTATGACTGTTGGGAAAGTGTTTTACTTGTCAATTGTCCTTTTTAATGGACACATGTATGCAACATATATTTTAATAAATTAAATTTTGGAAAATAGGTGGAACAACTAGGTTAAAAATAGTTGACTATGACTCCATGAGTGGGGAACATGTTTGAGTTAACTCAGAGCTAATTTTTATAAGTGTCAGAAGTTGAGTTCTACCATTGGCAACCCCTAAAAATCAGGGATTTGTAAATTTGTGAATTTTCGAAGGAGGGAAAGGAATGGAAAGTCCTAGGCAATGGAAAAATAATATATACAACATATGTGGGAGGCATGATGCTTCTTAGTAGGTGGTGGAAATGACTATTTGTTGTTGTGAGCATAAGTGGTGTTAGGAAAATGATCTTTTAATTGTTCAGGGAGACAATGGCTAAGGAGTGATGCTCATTTTACCCTTATGGATTCATGGTCAGGTTAGGGGGTGATTAGGACAAGTAATCATGGTTGTTCTGTGTCTATGGTTGGGTGGAACATGGTTGTTCCATTTGATTTCTAGAATAAGTGTTATAAATATGTATCTTTATCTCATTATTTTCACTTATGTAGGATTATTGAATTTCTTGTAGTTGCAAGAACTGAACTATATAAATGTTTTTTACTGTTGTATGTCAGATTTATTTATTAATATGTAGCTACATAATTAGATATATCTTAATGTTTATGATATATATTAATTCACATGTAGCTACAAAATTGTATGTAGCTACATAATTATATGTATGTTATATAATCAATTTATATAAATCCACACATTCTACTTGAGGTGAATCATCCTTCATTACACTTATTTTGGAGTTATGCATTTTTTCTTCTATGATTATGAAAAAGGAGATTAGAATACATTTTGTATAATTATATGAATTATTAGACTTTGGAAATTATCATGTAAAAGTAGTGTGGTTTATGAATATTTACAGTCATGGAATGCACATATAAAGAAGCTACAAAACCTAGATAGTGATGATTAGAGGTGCTTTAAATTCCCTATTATATTAAACGAGAGTGAATATGCATATAAAATATAACTTCATAATATTCCTGTAAACAAAATAAAATTTCCAGATTAAAACGATTTAGTAACAAAAATCGTATATTAATAGTTGTTAGCATACAATTAAATTAAGACAAAAAAGGACTTGACATTTTTCTCCTGAATAGACTAACACTATAAATGGGAAATGCTTGTAGCGGTAAAGGGAATTACTTCCAAAACAAATTAGAACAAAAAATATCAAGATGTAAATTACGGATCTCAGTAGCATGATATGTGAGTTTTCCAAGAAATAATTTTAATTAAGATATGACATCAAAGCATTATTGTTACATAGAAATTCCAAGATTCTTAATCGAATAAAAGGATGGAGCCTTATCAAATTACATATAAACTACAAAAATATTAAACCCGTGTTTCAAAAAAGATTGTTCATAAGCTACAAAAATTTAAACCAGGGCTTCTAAATAATTTGGATTTTGTGGAACCTGAGTACCTTGTCAGTACCCGCAAGGTCTTAAGGCTTGGATTCAACGTTCCGAATATAGAAAAAACAAAGAAAATAAATATTAGAGCTACGAAGAATTTAAATAAAAATAAAAGAGGATTTAACATCCAATTTTCAATGAGCTTACCCATTTTCGTGTATAAACAGGTAAAGTGGGAGTTTCGTATTGAATTGAACTTTGAAAAGTTCCCATTTAGAAATGGAAAACATGGGAAATTTGAAGGTTAACCTTGTCCTTTGATAGGTTTCTCTCACATACAGAAATAACCCATCATTAATAATATATTCCAAACATTTTATACAGTCAACAATAAATTTTATGCATTAGTGTTGTGGAAAAACCTTGGAGGCGTGGGGAGAGTGACTTTAAAACCATAATTATGATATCGATATAAATAGAAGTACGATAAATTCTAGGACTTGGATTCAAAGTATATTTAATTATCGAGTTTAACAAATACGCGTAGAGGATCTAAAACCCAAATAATACACTATAAAGGATAAGTAATGAAAAATCCGCTCTACACTGTGAGTAGACATGTAGTTGAAAGAACCTCATGAGTATGTAAACATATCATCTCAGACACACGGATTTGGTGAACATGATGGATGTATTACCATGTAAATCTAGTACAATGTAATAAAATAACTCTTTCAGACATAGAGAAAATATTTTGATTGAACAATATCCATAGACTTGGTAAAAACCTCATAATAAAGGATACCTCTAAGGATTAGGGGTGGATTGTCAGAGAAAAAGGAAGTAAAAGTATATATATACATATTCCAGAAGATATACCCTTCTCTACACATAATAATTTATGTAAAAGAAAAAAATGACTAAATTTTATTTAGAGGCGATACATAAATGTTGTTACCTAGGGATTTAATTCATTGTTCCAACATAGAGTTAAATTGACACATACGGATAATATTAACGCCCGTTAAATTCATTGTTACCTAGGGATATGCCAGAAATACGGATAATATTAACGCCCGTTAAATTGACACATCCTTGTTGAATTGGTTTTATATAAGAAATGAAAGGTAGATTTGCTAATTTAAAGGTTTGGGAAGATAATTTGATCCTAAAAATAAGGATATTCAACATTCAATCTTGTTGCAGTAATCCAGGAAACATTTCACATTCAATCTTGTTGCATAAGCTCTATCGGAATAATTGGTTGCAATCATACATATGAGATACATATTCAAAATATGAAATAGTCCTATCAAAATACTGTGGTTGACAGTAAAGTGAAAGTAAATACATACATAAAGTAATGTAGATTTCAAATAAAACATTTCAATCTCTATTTCATATCAAAATATCAAAATACTGTGCTTGACAGTGAAGTGAAAATAAATTTTAAATAAAAAATTTCAATTTTTTCAATGAATATCTTAAATAAAACATTTCAATCTCTATTTCATATCAAAGTGGCCGACAATGAAGTGAAAATAATTTTTTAATAAAACATATATCAAAATATTGTGGTTAAAGTGAAAATAAATACATGAATAGAGATCTTAAATTTCCATGTTGCAACACTTATGGTTTTTTAATATAAATGTTTTTTAAAAAAAAATCTTATGTTAAACTTATTATGTGATAAAACTTATTATTTTATAAATTGATATAACTAATGTTAATTGAAATCACAAATATCTTAACAAATTTAATTAATCTATATAAAACATAAATACAGAGGAAACATAAATACAGAGGAAGACAAAAACTCACTTATATATATGGAATTGAAACAAATTTTAAGGTTTTATTTGAATTGTCCTTTGTAATGTTTGTAAGTCTAGTTGAGACTAAGGCATGTTATGTATTGATATTGTATTAAATTCATTTCTCCATTAAACAAGAATGTTGGATAATAATGGCTAAATGTCATAGTTAAAAAATGGTTAAAGCTGATTTCTATTTTAGTCTTTGAGTGGTTTTCAAATCCACAAATTCAGGAGATTATTAGAGGCTTTCCTAGCCTATAAATATGTATGCAATTTATCAAATGAATAGAGTTTGTGTGAGGGTAGTCTTAGTTGTGAACCCTTGTAGCCTTACTATTATTGAGGTTGATTGATCTCAGTTTTTTTTTAATTTTTACATCTTAATATATAAAAAATATTAAGTCAAAATAGATCGAAGCTAATATACAATCAACAGATGTCAAATCCATGAGAATTTTGGTATTCGAATGGAGTGAAGTTCTTTAATTTAAATTTTCTATCAATGTTCAAGCATAATAGAGATTTGCGTTACATCAAAATATGTGTGTTTTAAGAAAATTATTTAGTTACAAATCAGTTAAAACTACGTTAACAAGCCAACAGAAACACACATTAACTTTTTACACTTGTGAATTCTCATCGACAAATTTATGTGCTTATAACTTTACTTGGCCAGCGATCTCTGAACACTCAGTTAACAATGACTGTAAATCGTACTTTAAATAGTGTAGGATTAGTAAAACATGGAGAAAGGCCTACGACTATTATTTTACAACTTTCCTTGAATTACATTCTCGATCATTTTTAAAAAGAGGAGTTTAATCATTACATGCTATTATTATTTTTTTAAATTAGAAGATTTTAAAAAGTTTGATTTTCGACTCATTTGAAATTTTTGATTGATTTTTTTTGGTATTTGGAATTATAATAAAACTTTCACTAATTTTTTGGTATTGGGAATTATAATAAAACTTTCACTATATTGGCAAATGGGGCATCGTATTTTTCAGATAGTCATAATTTTGATCATGTTGCAAGCAATTTTATTCAACATGTTCTTCATGAAAGTCCTAAATTAGAGGACTTTGAAGGCACCAATGATGAAGAGGAGGAATATGGTGGTGATAAATCTAGTCAACAGTTTAATCGTAATGAAAATAATCAAAATGTAGGTCAAAGTGGACACTATGATCAATGTTTAAATGATTGGGATGAAAAGTTTCCTCCAAGCGAGGATTTTCAAGGTACCGATGAAGGCTTCTAAGGAACCAATGAAAATGATGGAGAAATTCCCTTAAGTGGAAATTTTAAAAGCATTAAAGATGATTATGACAATGGTCGACACTTTTTCCCAAGTGGGAATTTAATGAAAACAATAATGGTGGTTATGAATTTCCTCCAAGTGAGGATTTTGAAGGTACTGATGAAGAGTTTCCTCCAAGTGATGATTTCCAAAGAACACATGAGGATGAAGAAGAATCCCTTGCAAGTGAGGATTTTAAAAGTAATGATGAAGATTATGGAAATGCTAGAAAGTCTTTCTTGAATGATGAATTTAAAAGAAGCAATGTTGGTGCTAATGATTTCCCTTCAAGTGAGCATTTTCAAGGTACCGATGAGGATAATGAATATTTTCCTCCAAGTGAGGATTTTCAAGGTACCGATGAGAATAATGAATATTTTCCTCCAAGTGAGGATTTTGAATCCAGTAATGAGGATGATGAAGAATATCTCTCAAGTGATGATTTTCAAAGTAGTGAATATGATTAAGCCATTGGTGTTCACTCTTTCCCGAGTGATAAATTAAAAAGAAACAATGTTGATGTTGATTTTCCTCCAAGTGAGGATTTTCAAGATACCGATGAAGGTTTTCAAGGCACTAAGCAAGATGGCAAAAATTTTAACTCAAGTGGGGATTTTGAAAGCAATGAAGATGATAATGTCAATAGTGAACACAATGTTGATGATGATTTTCCTCCAAATTATTATGTTGATGATGATGTTTTCAGTCATTCAACAACAACAAATGAAGGTGATCGACATTCTCTAGTTTGGTCTCTTGACAATCGTTTTCTTGATACTCGTTGTGGTGATAAGGAAAATCCTTCTAGAGAGGATGTTGAAATCATGGAGACATTGCAAAGAAACATTGTGCCTAGGACCACAATTAGACCTTTTAATATCTATCCAAATATTTCTAGTTATACAATGTTAAGTACCTGAATAGATCTACCAATATAATAACCACAAATACTGAATACAAGGTAGATCCGCAAATCAATATATAAGAAACCACACTTTATTATTACCAAACCCTTGAGGTAGGGCAACACCATACAATGGATCCTGTTATGGAAGGGATCCTGTCGTGTTCACTTGCCTCTTCGAGGGGGCATCCTCCTATTGAGCTACCGCTCCAAATACAATATTTCTCTTCATGTCTCATTACATTGCTTGAATCTCTTTATATCGTAGATCCGCAAATCAATATATAAGAAACCACACTTAATTATTACTAAACCCCCTTGAGGTAGGCAACACCATACAATGGATCCCTTCAATAATAGGAAGGGGATCCTGCTGTGTTCCTCTTCATTTTCCTCTTCGAGGGGGTATCCTCCCATTGAGCTACCGGGCCTCCAAATACAGATATTTTCATGTCTCATTACATTGTTTTGAATCTCTTTATATAGTGCTACCATCACCTAAGAATATTCTCTAGAGGAGGAATCTTCTAGAAGTAGAACCCTTCTAAGAAGTCCTCTTACATTTATTATATCTAACTACCATAGTGGGTCTTATTTAATAATATAGTGGACCTAGTCCACCTTACATTGAATGACCTTAATTAATAATATTACTCTATGGCCCTCCTGGCCTCCCCCCTACTACCTCTACCTACCTTACATCTCCATCCTCTTATGAAAGCATTGTCCCTAACGCTTGATGTATAACCATACACTGTGGTCCCATGGATAATTGGGGATCATAATGTCATAGAAGACCAAGAACCAAAGTACTCACATGTAGAAAAGGGGAAATCCACCATGTCAGTAGTCCCAAACCACCATTAGAAAGTCCTGGGTCCCATGTCCAAGTGCTCATGTGGAAATCCCTCTGTGAAAGATTTGGAGAAACCCAATAACCAACTCCAAATGATGCTCCAAAGATCTACACCTATCATGTGGATCCAAATAAGAAATATCCATCCACATAGTGGAAAAGGGTCGAAGAAGAATATGGAAGGAATAACACCACTATAGAATATGCATAATCAACACCGTGGACTAGCTCTTGATGTGGGATACTGATGTGCTCTTCATATAGTGGAGTAGAGTCATCAAATAAAATATGGAAGTGGTTGTCATCCTAAAAAATACTGTCTCATCCATATACCAACTATCACAATCGGCTCCCAAAATCGCATCTGGGCATATATATTCTCTCTTTATGGGATTATATGCATTCAAGGACCCTCCTATAAGAAACCCTCCTTCATGTTACTAAATGAATCTTGAATACTACAAAACTATCATTGAGGCCATCTCAAATGATATTTTTAGGTTGTCTGTGAGGCCCTGTGCTAACACATCCAATCTTAGCATCCACTTTGGCTTTGAATGATTCAAGAATTTCTTCAAGGTTTGAGATGAAATAGTCATCTGAGCACCCTATGAAATATTCTGTCCTGCAGCTGTCACGAAAAACTAAAAAAAATTGACCCAATAAGTTTCAAGTAGAGTTCCAAGTGGCTTTTTCTGGAAAAACCCAAAAAAACTGTTGGAAACCTTAAACATGCTCATAATCACCTTTGACTCGCTTGGCTGATTTTTTTTAAATTAAGTGAAATTGTGAGAGGAACTCAGATCTGTAACTCTCTTTGGAAAAAATTTGGTCTCCAACTGCTACAAAATAAAAAAATCAGCTGCTGTCCATCAAGAGAAAACCCTCAAAATTTGCAGATCAAACTCACATTCCCTGACCTCCTGACTGCTTCGGACCATTTTTTTTTCAAATTGGGTGTATATCTGAGAGGAACCCTGCATATACAACCCTTTCTGCAAATTTTGCACAGAAATATAATGAAAACTTCAATAATAAACAGGCTCCTTTTTTCTCTCCAAAAAAAAAAAATCTGCAAAATAAAAAATAGTTGCCCACAACCCTAGCCAAGGAAAGTGCTCTGATACTCTAATTGTTAATTACCCCTAATAGATCTACCAATATAATAACCACAAATACTGAATACAAAGTAGATCCACAAAGAAGCACATATAAGAACCACACTTTATTATTACCAAAACCCCTTTGAGGTAGGGTAACACCATACAATGGATCCTCAAGAATGGAAGGGGATCCCTCTTTTCATTTTCCTCTTCGAGGGGGTATCCTCCCATTGAGCTACCTCACCCAAACACAATATTTCTCATGTCTCATTACATTGTTTGAATCTCTTTATATATAGTGTACTCATCACCTAAGAACATTCTATAGAGGAGGAATCTCTTAGAAGTAGAACCTCTAAGAAGTCCCTCTTACATTTATTATATCTAACCAAATTATAGTATTATATCTAACTACCATAGTGGGCCTTATTTAATAATATAGTGGACCTAGTCCACCTTACATTGAATGACCTCCATTATTATCACTGTGGGCCCTCTGGGCCCCCCTACTACCTCTCTACCTACCTTACATACAGGGTCTAGGAAAGAATTTCTCACTAAATCAATTTCCATAAGTGAATTGATTTCAAGTGAATGTTGTCAAAAAAATTGTTTGAAAAGCATGGATTACATGTATGCCTTGAATAAAAGGAAGACATATTTGTCAATGAATAAGAGTATCCAAAATTCATATTTGATGGGGTGCATGATATACACCAATACATGATATGATTATAGCATGGAGAATATTTTACTTTTCATAAAGGCTTTCAAAAAAATTAACTCAATTGGTAATCTTCGTCTATCAAGAATCCAGGCAAGGTTGGAAAAAGATCCATCATTTTATTCAAAGGTACATCATGGGTGGGAGAGTGGGTCATTCAAAAACACTACATTGTCATGGATGCATGATTTCTTTTCCAAACATGGAGAGTGTATGACAGATAGAGACACAATACATATTCTAGATAATTTTTCAAGGAGGGAAATCTACAACTTGTACAAAGTATATGTTGAAGGTGTTGAAGGAAATGGTAATTTTATTACATATGCATATTTTACTAGAATATGGAAGAAACAATTCAACAATGTTTGTATTCCTAAGAAGTCAAGGATGTGGATTTGTAGCATATGTGCTACTCTTAAATCAAGAAGAGATAAATCTCAAGGGGCAAAAAGAGGTATGTATTTACTATTTTTTTATTTTTTTTTTAAATTGAATAGTTATCAACTATGAAAACATACGATCAATATTTTCATTTTATGTCATGTGCAGATTCCATAGTCAAATCACTTCAAGAAACTTAAAAATCAACAATCAAGTGAAAGACAAAAGTTGTACAAACATCGGAAGAAGTGTTATGATGCTCCAAACAAATATTTAGGTATGTTAATTGATGGCATGGACCAGAAGAAAACACTTCTACCACATTTTGTCCGTACACCAAAAAATTTACAGGAAGAGAATTTCATTTAGTTTCAATTGGTTGGTTGTATGGTTTTCAATGGAAAAATGTGTTCAAGAGTTTACTTCACAGCTCCAGATATTCACAATGATGCAAATCTGACCATGACCATAATTCATCATGTGCTCAGTCACTGGTTTGGAAATCTTCCTCAGGTTCTCTATCTACAATTGGACAACACTAGTCGTGAAAATAAAAATCAAATTGTGTTTGGATATCTAAGCATGCTTGTTGAAATGAGAATCTTTCAAAATGTGAAAGTTGGTTTCCTTCTTGTTGGACACACTCTTGATCATATTGATCAAATGTTCAGTCATTTTTCAGTAACATTGAAGAGGAAAAATGTTGGAAGTCTACCATCATTGATTGAATGTATCAAGAACACATACATTCCAGAGCTTATTTTTCATATATTAGAAGAAACTGTTGACATGCAAATATTTATTCAGGGATCATATCGTGAAGAAAAATGTTTTGAGCAGCTTAATAACATTAGCTTCCAACATCAATTTTGTTTCAAAAAAATTGATGGGAAAACATGTATATGGGGAAATCAATATTCAACCACTATAGAATGTGGGCCTTCATCATGTTTATCATTTTTGAAGTTCATTCTAGATCGTCCAATTTTTTCATCAAAGTTATTATTTTTACAATTGATTGTTGAAATCCATAATGCACAGAGGTGTAATAGAGATGTAGATTATTTGGAATGCTTGGAAGAGATTAAAAAGTCCATTAAGGATACATATTAGTACTTTTATGTTGTTGACTCTGTTTGGTGGGAGTCTTTTTTCAATCGTCAAAGTGACATAATTTCAAGCTCAACAAATGAAGATACAATGTTTAGGACTCCATTTCATTGGCCACAAAATATGCCAAACGAATATGAAGAAAAAAACATTGTTGAAGTTCAACAATAATATCAAGGTGATATTAAGTTTACACAAGCATAGGAAAGAGAAATGTATATTGGTTCGTGAAGGTCACATGAAAAACATGAAGCAATGGAAGACCTTTACATGGGTTCAATACAAGATATTAACGAGGGTAGCATGATTGTAGTTTTAGCGAATGAAGATCCACATGGTTATCCATTCTGGATAGGAAAGGTTATAAATATTGAGAAAGAAAATGATGATGTTATTGCAATTCAAGTGCATTGGTATGCAACAAATACACACCCATTCAATGGTGTGTACAAGACAAAGATGGTGGTTGAGAAACATGTCAATAGAAAGATGAAAGAAATGGTCAAAATACAACTCGTCGTCGCACTCACATCTTTAAATTAGATGATGTTGACATACTTTTTTATGACTTCAATTTGACAAAGAGAGGAACTCTTTGCTCAAAGACAACAAACATTATCAAGAGGTTGCTTCCGCAATAAATAAATGCAAGATGGGAGTTTGTTGAACCTAGTCATAGATCTAAAAGATATTTGACCTTTGAAATGTTGGGCATGGATGTAGACTCAAGTGGTGCATTAATCGATAATAGAGAAGTGTATGGATTATCTACATCTTCATCCAAACATTCATATGAAGACAATGTAGACTCTGATGGTATTTCAGAAACCATGATTCAATATGAATACGTGTATGAAACATTTTATGCATTTTTGATCCATATGATGTTTGTATGGTAACTAAAAATGAGCATTGAACTTATATATGATCTTACATGAAGTTATGAATCTTTTGTTATGTTTTATGAATGATATGTCATTTTATTATGGATAATATAATAAAATTTTTTAGCTCATATGTTTTGAATATGGTCAATATAACAATAATTTTAATGGTACCAAGTGATAAAAATACGATTTCAAATGATCTCAAAACTTAACATTCTGAAAAGAAAAGAAAAATTCAAAAACATCCTAATTTTTTTTAGGTGTTGATTTTGAGGTTTTTTTGAGTTACTGTCTAAGTTTTGAAGGCCATGTTTGAAAAATGTTATAATTTTGACCCCCTTTAAAAAAATGGTGCTACCGATAGCACCACTTTTTGATTTGGGGGTTTATTTTGATGTTTTTATTATGAAAAAATATGGGTTTTTTGGGCTAGAGTTCTCGTTTTGAGATCACTTCTCATTAAGTCAGTAACTATGTTTATTTTGATAAATTGAAAGGACTATTAACTATAGCGCCAATTCTTAAGGTGGAAGACCCATATAGGACTTTACAGTTTGTATGGATGCAAGTAAAGAAGGATTAGGAGGAATAATAACACATGATGGACACGTCATTTTTTTATGAATCACGCAAATTAAAGGAACATAAAGAAACTATGTAACTCACAGTCTAGAATTAACAACTATAATTCATGCATTGAAAATGTGGTGGTATTATTTAATGAGAAGGAACTTGCTATTACTAACAGATAACAGTGGTGTAAAAGACTTTCTGAGTCAACAAGTTCTCAATGAAAGACATCCAAGGTGGTTGGCCTTTCTAAGCGAGTTCAATTTTGAATTACGACACATCAAAGGAAAATAAAATAAAGTTGCATATGCACTAAGTTGGAGAACTAACGAGATATATGAAGTAATTATCAACAAAGGAGAAAATGACATTGAGGTCATGATTAAATCTACAAGAAGAAATGATGTAAAATACATCAAAACAACAAAACAATTGCAGAAAAATGAGGGAAATATGCACAACACATATCTTAGTATGGATAAAAATGGACTGTTAAGGTTCAGAAATAAGTTATATGTACCTAATTCTACTGAATTGAATATGATGATTCTTAATGAGCTGCACAAAAAACCATATTCTAGTCATCCAAGATACCAGAAAATGATAACAACTTTAAGAAAACAATTTTATTGGCCTAACATGAAATACAAAACAACTCAATACTTGTCGAAATGTTTAGATTGTCAATAGGTAAAGGCTGAGCATCAATACCCATCGAGTCTTTTACAACCTCTGTCTATATCGGAGTGGAAATGAGAAATTATTTCAATGGACTTCATTACATGTTTTCCTAAGACTCAAAGACAAAACAATTCAATTATGGTAGTGATTGATAAGTTAAGTAAGTCTGCACATTTATACGTGTGAAATCTACTGACAAAGTGATTAATATCGCTGAAAGTTTTATGAAAGAAATATTTATACTACATAGGATTCCTAAGATGGTGATTTGAGATAGAGACATTAAATTTACATCCAATTTTTGGAAGGAATTGTTTGCAAGTTTGGGTACTAATTTGAGTTTCAGTACAAGTTAACATCCACAGACGGATGGGAAAACATAACATACGAATCAGATTATCGAATATATGTAACGAATGTATGTAATAACAAAAAAAACTAAGTGGGAAGAGTATCTACACTTAGTCGAATTCACATACAATAATGGGTATCAAGAATCATCTAAAATGAGTCCCTTTGAAGTTTTATATGGAAGGAAATGTACAAACCTAATCAGTCGGGATAATTCAGTTGACAGGATTATGGTTGGACCAGAAATGCTCCAAGAAATGGAAAGGATGGTCAAAAGGGTACAATAGAATTTGAAAGAGGCACACGATTGGCATAAAAGCTATCAAGATATGAAAATGAGACATTAGGAATTCAAAATTGGAGAGCATGTATATCTCAAAGTCAAAGAAAGGAGGATATCCCTAAAATTAGGATTTTTTCCAAGTTGGCGCCAAGATTTTGTGGTCCATTCGAAGTCTTAACTCGAATCAGACCAGTAGTATACCAACTAGCAGTCCCTACAAATTTAAAAGTTCATAATGTTTTTCATGTTTCATTATTAAAAAGATATATCCATGATCCTACTCACATCATTGATTAGAGCATGGTGCAGGTGGAACCAAAAAGCAAGTTGTAAGCGGATCCTCTATGCATTATGGACAGGAAATAAAAAATACTTCGGAATAGAGACATTGCCCGGGTAAAAGTGCAATGGAGTCACTTTAGTCCCAAGGAGGCTACGTGGGAGTTGGAAGAATAAATGCTAAAATATTATCCAAATCCATTCCAAGTGATGGTTTAAGGAAAAACTAACACTAAGTACAATGTTATACTTAAGGGGGAGAGGATGTGACATCCTCAAATATTTAAAACAATTTATTTTAAAAATTGTTGTGTTAAAAATAAATTTCCATTTTTGGAAATTTGGATTTGAATTTGTGGAAGTATGTAATTATTATTTTTATGACTGTTGGGAAAGTGTTTTACTTGTCAACTGTCATTTTTGATGGACACATATATGAGACATATATTTTAATAAATTAAATGTTGGAAAACAGGTGGAACAACTAGGTTAAAAATAGTTGACTATGACTCCATGAGTGGGGAACATGTTTGAGTTAACTCAGAGCTAATTTATAAGTGTCAGAAGTTGAGTTCTATCATTGGAAACCCTTAAAAATCAGGGATTTGTAAATTTGTGAATTTCCGAAGGAGGGAAAGGAATGGAAAGTCCTAGGCATTACAAAAATAATATATACAACATATGTGGGAGGCATGATGCTTCTTAGTAGGTGGTGGAAATGACTATTTGTTTTTGTGAGCACAAGTGGTGTTAGGAAAATGATTTTTTAATTGTTCAGGGAGACAGTGGCTAAGGAGTGATGCTCATTTTACCCTTATGGATTCATGGTGAGGTTAGGGGGTGATCAGGACAAGTAATCATGGTTGTTCTGTGTCTATGGTTGGGTGGAACATGGTTGTTCCATTTTATTTTTGGAATAAGTGTTCCAAATATGTATCTTTATCTCATTATTTTCACTTATGTAGGATTATTGAATTTCTTGTAATTGCAAGAACTAAACTATATAAATGTTTTTTACTATTGTATGTCAGATTTATTTGTTAATATGCAGCTACATAATTAGATATATCTTAATGTTTATGATATATATTGATTCACATGTAGCTACAAAATTGTATGTAGCTACATAATTATATGTATGTTATAAAATCAATTTATATAAATGCACGCATTCTACTTGAGGTGAAACATCCTTCGTTACACTTATTTTGGAGTTATGAATTTTGTCTTCTATGATTATGAGAAAAGAGATTAGAATACATTTTGTATAATTATATGAATTATTAGACTTCGGAAATTATCATGTAAAAGTAGTGTGGTTCCTGAATATTTATAGTCATGGAATGCCCATATAAAGAAGCTACAAAACCTAGACAGTGATGATTAGAGGTGCTTTAAATTCCCTATTATATTAAAAGAGAGTGAATATGCATATAAAATAAAACATCATAATATTCCTGTAAACAAAAGAAAATTTCCAGATTAAAATGATTTAGTAACAAAAATCGTATATTAATAGTTGTTAGCATACAATTAAATTAAGACAAAAAAGGACTTGACATTTTTCTCCTGAATAGACTAACACTATAAATGGGAAATGCATGTAGCGGTAAAGGGAATTACTTCCAAAACAAATTAAAACAAAAGTTATCAAAATGTAAATTACGGATCTTGGTAGCATGATATGTGAGTTATCCAAGAAAGAATTTTAATTAAGATATGACATCAAAGCATTATTGTTACATAGAAATTCCAAGATTCGTAATCGAATAAAAGGATGGAGCCTTATCAAATTTCATATAAACTACAAAAAAAATTAAACCCTTGTTTCAAAAAAGATTGTTCATAAGCTACAAAAATTTAAACCAGGGCTTCTGAATAATTTGGATTTTGTGGAACCTGAGTACCTTGTCAGTACCCGCAAGGTCTTAAGGCTTGGATTCAACGTTCCAAATATAGAAAAAACAAAGAAAATAAATATTAGAGCTATGAAGAATTTAAATAAAAATAAAAGAGGATTTAACATCCAATTTTCAATGAGCTTACCCATTTTCGTGTATAAAGAGGTGAAGTGGGAGTTTCGTATTGAATTGAACTTTGACAAGTTCCCATTTAGAAATGGAAAACATGGGAAATTTGAAGGTTAACCTTGTCCTCTGATAGGTTTCTCTCGCATACAGAAAGAACCCATCATTAATAATATATTCCAAACATTTTATACAGTCAACAATAAATTTTATGCATTAGTGTTGTGGAAAAACCTTGGAGGCATGGGGAGAGTGACTTAAAACCATAATTAAGATATCAATATAAATAGAAGTACGATAAATTCTAGGACTTGGATTCAAGGTATATTTAATTATCGAGTTTAACAAATACGCATAGAGGATCTAAAACCCAAATAATACACTATAAAGGATAAGTAATGAAAAATCCTCTCTACACTATGAGTAGACATATAGTTGAAAGAACCTCATCAATATGTAAACATATCATCTCAGACACACGGATTTGGTGAACATGATGGATGTATTACCAAGTAAATCTAGTACAATGTAATAAAATAACTCTTTCAGACATAGACAAAATATTTTGATTGAACAATATCCACAGACTTGGTAAAAACCTCATAATAAAGGATGCCTCTAAGGATTAGGAGTGGATTATCAGAGAAAAAGGAAGTAAAAGTACATATATACATATTCCAGAAGATATACCCTTCTCTACACATAATAATTTATGTAAAAGAAAAAAATGACTAAATTTTATTTAGAGGCGATAAATAAATGTTGTTACCTAGGGATTTAATTCATTGTTCCAACATAGAGTTTTTCTCTTTCCTTTTAAATCATCTCGAGGTTGAATTCTCCAGAGTTCAAGGATAGAATGAAGGAATGAAAGAAAGTTCAAGGATCAAATGAAGAAATGAAAGAAATGTGAAGAGGAGGGAGGGAGAAGGTGCCATTGTTTTATGTTCTCAAGGAGGAGGATAGTCTTGAGCCCATCGCTAGGTGTACCTCCACTGCATCATTAAGTGGAATGGTACTACTTTCCATGTGAATGGTGGAAGGTGGAATCATATAGTTGGTCCAGATTACGAGTACTTCTGATGCTCCGAGAGAAGGTGAATGCATATTAAACCGCCAACCCTACATCCCTCATGTCAACGTCATGGGAAACTGAACCAATTAATATTACCTCGCTTACATAAAGAAGTTGTTCAAAAAACTACTAGTAGAGATAGGTATGGTATATTAATCCTACCTATTCAAATTTAAGCGTTATTGTAATAAGGAATATAAGAAATTACAGCTCATAACTACTACCTTTGGTGTAGTCCTTGTCTATAACTAGTTTCACCAGTTAATGGTCGATAAGCAAAAAAAGATTCCTTGAAGAGGGATCACAATAAAAGTGTTAATACTTATACCCAACATTAAGCTTAAAATTACTCTACCAAGTTTTTTGTGTTTTAAATAGTGAATTTTTGTATAGTTACATTACCTAACTTATGGAACTTCTCACTTGAAATACCTATTAACATACTTATGGTATACATTGAACTATGGAGTTGAATTGCATGCAAAAGAAGAAATTTATATTCTCTGCATTAGTTTAATTTGCGATTGTAGAAACTTATATGTTCCTCATTGATTGTTTACCCATTAGTATTTTACATTGCATTATCCTATTCTTTCTCGTAACACTTTCTATTTTAGAAAGCTCCATAAAACTAAAAACAAACCCTAACCCTAATTCAAAAAGCACTCAAATAAGTGTAAGGATGACATGTTGTCTTAGAATATAATGGCTCTATCCCTATAGGATGCCACAATAGCGCACAATACCACAATAGAGCACTAATATTTTGAATTTATGATGATTCAAATTCTATACATTATAAGCTAAACAATGAATAAGTGTACAAATGGAGCGTTGACTTATAAAATAATGGCTTTGTCCCTATAGGATGCCACAATAGTGAACAAATATTATGAATTAATGATGATTCAAATTCTCTACATTATAAATGAAAAACATGGTAGAAACTTTAAACAACTAATGCTCTTAAAATGTAAGTGCCATGAAAGAAATGTTGAGAACTATACATAATAAACATCAAATAAGTGCATGGAGTGGAATCCATATCTTGATGAAATTAGATTTAATCATAAATAAATGATAAAGTAACACATAAGAGTTTACCTAAATTATGGAGACTTTTGACTAAAAATACCTATTTAGAATTATTAACAACCTATGATAGAGACCCGAACTCTCGAGGTGAGCTACATGCAAAAGAAAGAATATATATACGCTGGATTAGTTTAATTAACCATGATAAAACTTATATATCCCTCATTAAATTTTTAAGCATTAGTATTTTACATTAAATTATCTTATTCTTTATGTAGCAATACTTTATGTTTGTGAAAACTCTAACCCTAATTCAAAAGGCATTGTAAGGATGACAGGTTCTCTTAAAAAACAACGGTTCTATCTTTATAAGATGTTATAATAGCCCACAAATATTCTGTGTTATAATAGTCCACACATATTCTGAGTTTATGACCATTAAGTATACAAATCACTGATTGACTTAGAAAATAATGGCTCTATATCTATAAGATGCCACAATATCGCACATATATTCTGTCTGAGTTTATGATGATTCAAATTCTCTATATTATAAATGAAAAACATGGTAGAAACTTGATTTTAAAATTGTAAGTGCCATGAAGGAAATCTAGAGTACTAGGCATTGAGGAGGTTTTAATTGCTCATTTACCTTCGACATAGTCTCAACCTTAAACCAAGCATATCACGTTAAGATCACTTTTTAGTATTTCAATTAAAAAAAATATTAATGTGCAGGCTTTTTTTAAACACACAATGTTTATTTATATTAGAACTATATGGTGTAAATAATCACTTGAGTAAATAAAATAACAAAGAAACTCTAAATAAGGGCAAAAGATGAAAGGTGCTTACTTAAAAAACAAAAAAAATTTACAATAATTTCAAAATATATTTGTTTACAAATTGCATCTGACTTAGAACTTTCGATAAGTTTTTTCAACTTTGCAAGGACAAATATCTCAGAGAATTAAAATAGTTATAGTTGTTAATGTTTCAAAATATTTTTAATTATATATATTTGTTTTTAAACTTTATATTAAACAGTTATTGTTTATTTTAATATTATATTAATTTTTTAAACGAATGTCTCTGTCAGCCCAATAATAATAAATTTGATAACACAAACTAAGATTAGTTAATAAAAAAAATTGCAAAAACACCATATAGAAAATTCCAGAGCTGGGATGCTTTTGATTCGTTAGTAAAAAAAAATTGCAAACGCACCATATAAAAAATTCCACTGGCATGCTTTTCAGTTTTATCCAAATCGCTTTCGAATTTATATACGCTTTAAATGTCGACTTAAGGTCTCCCAAAGTGACTTTCAATGTTAGTTTAGTTAGAGTCTTAGTGTGCAATAAAATAAGACAAATAAAAAGTAAAGAACAATATCCATGAAACCAGAGTCATATCAATGGAAGACTAAATGTCATTAATTGAAACTTTTATAATCAGCATGTCGAAAACGATCAACAAATAAATCTTTATGGATAAGGCACATCAACGATTCTGCACAAAATTTCCCAATCATCTAGAAGGCATGTGATATTCAACACCGAGTATGCAAATCCGTGATGATATTTCAATCCATTGAACGAAGACAAGTCAAAATATTCGATTGGTATGTAGCCTAAGAAGCGTTGAATAGATTGCCGAGTAACCTGTCTCAGCACGTCTCTAATCGAATTGAACAGTTCCCTCCACGGCCTCTCCGGCTTGTTATAAATACTCGCTTCAATTGAGTCCTCCTCCATCTCTCAGTTTCATGAAAACGACTGTTTGTAGCATTCTGTCTGTGTGTAAGAATGAAGATTGCAGGAGTTGCGATAATGGCCGTTGTGGCACTGGCAATTGTCATGACCTCGTGTGAGGCTCAGCAAGCGTCCAATGTGAGGGCCACTTATAATTACTATAACCCACAAAACATTGGCTGGGATTTGGGGAAGGCCTCTGCATACTGCGCCACCTGGGATGCCAGCAAGCCTCTGGAATGGAGGAAGAAAT
>SNQJ01S0150022.1:44767-59742 GCA_010110895.2 Picea sitchensis | reverse complement strand
TAATGTCCTTCATGAGTTTTGAAAGCAGTCTTAAGAATATCTGGCTCCTTCATCCGGATCTAGGGATAGCCTAAGCGAAGTCTAATTTTGTAAAAAAGCATGCACCCTGGAGTTCATCAAACATATCAACAATTATAGGAACAAGAAACTTATCCTTGATGGTCAATTTATTTAGGGCACGAAAATATGGACATGTGTGCCAAGAACCTTCTTTCTTTAAGACCATCATCACTGGGGACGAATATGGGATGGTACTTGGGCGAATTACTCAAGCCTCTAGTAATTCCTGTACTATGTTTTCTATTTCATTTTTTCTTAGCAAATGGATACCTGTAGGGGCAGACATTGGGGGGTTGATTGCCTAAAAGGAGAGGTATTCTATGATCATGCTCACCCCTGGAGGGAGGTAATTTTGTTGGAACCTCAAAGACCCCGGGGTACTTGTCCAATATTATTTAAAGGCTAGGAGGGAATTCGGGAGAGGCCTGATCGGTGACTTGGATGACATTAAATTGAGCAATCACACAATGATGGCCTTTCTTCAACAACTCTTCCATCATGTGAGAGATGATGATTTTAGGGGAGCCATCTTGGATGACTTAGAGGGTATAGGGATGAGCCTCTTAGGTGAAGCTCATATATAAATCTTGGTAGTCCATTGTAATCGGTCCCAAGGTGTGAAGCCACTCCACACCCAATACAATATCAAATCCACCCATGGATATAAAGAACATGTGAGTTTTCAGATGATAATCACCCATTTGGAGTTTGACATTCTCACAATGACACCCACACTTCACCATACCACCATTAGCTATGAGGATTTGAAAATTAGAAATTGGGCAAACAAAGCAATGGATATCCTCAACAAGCTTGCGGTGAATAAAATTATGAGTGCTACCACTATCAATCAACACCACGACTAGCCTATGCTTGATGTAACCCATGATCTTCAATGTCGGTGGGGTAGAAATACCCAAGAGGGCATGAAAAGATATGGCAGGTTTCGGTGGTTCCACAGGGGTTGCAACTGCATCTTCGAGGTGGACACTTGGTTGGGTGTCCTCATGGTCAGGAGCCTCATCTAATGGGATCCATTCAGAGGAATTGGAAGCTAATGCATCAATCTAGAATAACTTTTGTTCATGAAATTTATGGCCCGACGAATACTTTTCATCACAATAATAGCAAAGTCCTTGCTTATGACATTCTGCCATTCATGTTGGAGATACCTTTTGAACTTTCAACGTTTGTGTCAGAGCTGAGGTAGCCCGTAGGTGAGGACCATTGGGAACTAAAATGCACAGGGGTTGGTCCTGAAGAATGGTCTCCACATTCTTGACTAATAGGCATTCCTGCAACCAAGTGAACGAATGATGCATGCAAACATGATCCTTAATGACGCCCTTTAATCCATTGATAAAAGAATCAATATAGAACTCATCTGAAAATCCCTCAGTGCATATGGCCAATTGTTCAATTATGGTGATGAAGTGAGTCAGAGATCTTGTTTGTTTGAGTTTGGTGAGCAGGCCCAAAAAATGGGATTCCCTATAAAAACGGGCACAAACCACTTTGGTGAACATGGTCCAAGTGGGTAATCCTAGATAGCATTTCTTATGCCATTTCCATCATTTCCATCTTTCTTGATCCAAGTACAAAACCCCAACATGGATTTTGGTCTCATCATCCCTAATATCATGTAGGGAGAAGTAGTGTTCCATTTGCAAAACCCATCCTATCGGGTCAGATCCATAAAATTTATGCATCTCAACTTTGGGCACCTTATTCCAGGAATGTGAAGGACCCCAATGAGAGTGGGAAGAATGAGGATGCTCAGAATGGGACGAGTGAATATCCTCAAAGTGGGACTCAGAATGATTACCCTTGATGAGTTTTTCCAATGCATTGAATTTGTCCTTGAGGGACTCTTGGAATTGTTGGCGAAGGGTAGTCATGGTCTCATTTAGTGAGGTGACCCGAATGTCCGAGCCTTCCATGGTCTAAGAAAAAATCTGAGCAAGGGACATGGGGAAAACTTAGGGAGAGCATACAACCTAGGACAAAGATGATGGTGGGATAAGGGGCCAATAGGGGGGTGACAAAGAGGCCAGGCCACAAAAAATAGGTTTAAAATGATAGGTACTATTGCGATCATGATGAAGAGAGGAATCCAATGGGATAGGTCTCAAATAGGAGGGGGGGCAGGAAAGGGGTTGGGCACAGAAAAATAGGGTTAAAAATGATAGGTACCACTATGATCGGGATGAAGAGAGGAATATAATGGGATAGGTCTCAAAATAAGGGTGTGAGTGGCCCTAAACCTTTTTTTTTACTCCTGCGGAGTTATACTCTGATCTGAAGAATACTGCAGTGTTGAAAGGCCCAAATTCTTAACAGGGAAAAATGTGTAGTAATTTCACAACCAGAATGCAGGAGGTAAAGTTGCACAACAATAGATCGTGTCTGTTCTATTTTTGTTTCTGTCCCAAGGGTTAGGGTATTTAGGGTTTCTATGGACAAGGGTTTTCCCTGTGATATAGATCTCTGATATGCGTGTGGGGTCCAACAATAGTGCTTGACCCAATATCTTAGGGCACCAAATAAAGAGGCTAGATTGTGCCCTTAGTTGTTCTACCTGACTACCCAGGTATGAGAGAGTATCTCCCCGAGTGTTGTTGTTGGTGACACTATAGCAATCATGAGACCGATTGGTTTATCTATAGAGGGCTTTAGGATATCTAGGTCGATTCGTATACAGGTGTTGTCTGATGCGCTGCCACTCGAAGGGGTACCTATAGGGTTTACAAGGCTGGCCAACAATGTGTGCTTAAATACCACTTGTAGTTCCTTCATGTATGCTTCCCCGATCGTGGATTTATGCACTAAATGACAGATTACTATAGATTTAAGATTCCAAAATACATCTCTACCCAGGAAAAAAATAACCCACAATTTTCAGTCGGGGAAATTGCTATGATACCACTTGTAAGGTACTAAATCTATTATAATAGCTAAAACAAAAATATTGCAGAGAATAACAACGAAACAACACAATAGATGAAACCACAACACCAAAATAATACCCTTATTGATAGGAAACAATGTTCACTTTCCTCTTCGAGAGGGAAACCTCCAACAGAGCAATGTTGTTTTACAACAATTCTCAAGACAAGTTATCCAATACCTCATACTCTTATTTATATTAATTCTATCTTCTAAGGAAACTTGTAGACGAAGATCTTTCTAGAAGCGGAAGCTTCTATTAGGTCTTCTTACATTGACTTATTCTCCTTTATTTAATAGGCCTTATTATTAATGTCGACCTTTATTACATAGAAAATACGTCATACTAATTAATGACCCACGAAGAGGGGTTAGGATCATATCCTAAGAAATACAATTGGGATCCGCTAGGTCACACATTCAAAGTTGTTCGAGGCCAACTTGATGCCTAATAGACATCAATGAAGCGAACCAGTATTGTTTTCCCTATGTACAAACTCTGGGAACTACCTACCAACTCTCTTCCTCAAAAATTAGTTGAAATTTCTTGCAACTAATTATAATAACAATAGTTAAAATAGACTTGCATTTTACTCTATGATAAAGTAAGAGGTCTAAGTTACAAGGTATGCATTTACTTGATATGATTTTATTTGAATAAGGTTACAAGGTTATTGACTAAAATTTGGCTATGTTTTCCAACAGAAAAATATTGCATTCAAATATTGTAAACAAAACAAAAGAAGATTTTGTAAACCAACTCTGATTAAAGAATTAAGGTTGTTAGAAAGTAATTGACCTTATAGCCTATTATTCCAAACTGTAAGATTTGAATTTCCACACCTCTTATAAACTTCATATTAACTTCAGGATAAGGCGAGAGAGAGAGAGAGATAATTGGCATACATTCAATGTAGAAACATTTGTGAGCTTATTTTTCTATATTTCGACAACCATTTGTAATGTTGCATTATCTACATCTTCACAAAAAATAAAATGTAGTTGTCATGAAAACATAAATTCTTACAAATTTCAAGGTAAACTGAAAATGATATAGATGAACCATCGAAGGAATGGAGTACAATCAATAAGGCCAAAAATGAAGTAGAAAACATATGCATCTTCCCAATATTGTTTTCATGTCCATTAATTTCACAAAGAATAGAACCTAAACATATTAGTTATTCCCATCTTTTCCTATGTCTAAATAGTGTTACGTTTTCTTCAATTGAATTCCAAACAAAGAGAGAACATTCTTCACTATTAGCTTAAATGCTTAAACACCCAACAACAATATGATAAAGTAAGAGGAATAATTTACAAGGTATGCATTTACTTGATAGGATTTTATTTGAATAAGGCTACAAGGTTATTGACTAAAATTTTTCTATGTTTTCCAAAAGAAAAATATTGCATTCAAAGCTTGTAAACAAAACAAAAGAATGTTTCATAAACCAACTCCAATTAAAGAATTAAGGTTGTTAGAAAGTCACTGACCTTATAGCCTATTATTCCAAACTGTAAGATTTGAATTTCCACACCTCTTATAAACTTCATATTAACTTCAGGATAAGGTTAGAGAGAGAGAGACACCTCTTATAAACTTCATATTAACTGTGGATAAGGTTTAGAGAGAGAGTAGATGTATAGAGAGAATTGGCATACATTCAATGCAAACAAATTTGTTAGCTTATTGTTCTATATTTCGAGAGGCATTTGTAATGTTGCATTATCTACATCTTCACAAAAAATAAAATGTAGTTGTCATGAAAACAAAAATTCTTACAACTTTCAAGGTAAATTGAAACTGATATAAATGAGCCATCCGAGAAATGAAGTACAGTCAATAAGGCCAACAATGAAGTAGAAAACATCTTCATCTTCCCAATATTGTTTTCATGTCCATTAATTGCTTAAAGAATAGAACCTAAACATCTTAGTTATTCCCGTCTTTTCCTATGTCTAAATAGTGTTACGTTTTCTTCAATTGAATTCCAAACAAAGAGAGACCATTCTGCACTATTAGCTGAAATGTTGAAACACCCAACAACAATACCCCCAATCAAAGCTGACAACCTTCATTGAAACCAATAAGAATACAAAGGATTTTGAGTTCAATCCATACTAAATCTTCCAGACGCCTACCCTCTTTGAAGATTAGTAATCAATTTGATACATAATTTAATCCTTCACCTACCAATATGTGTAGAACCACCCATGGTCAATGGTAGATAGACCGCTCACCAATTCCATTGACAATGCTAGACAATGTTGCATGATGAGGGAACACATTTTAATGCAAAATTCTTTGGATCGACAAGGAGGACTAACAACATTTGGCATTATCTCCCTTTTAATCTAATATTCCTGAAGATTGATCTCCATCTATAGATATAAGAGGTATTTACACTTATAACTTAATTTATAGGTTTAATGAATATGAAAGTAAATACATGTAAAAATGATTTAGAATTTTAATAAAAATGTTTTTTTGTGAATTTAATGTAATCTGAGTAATTAAGTGGAAAATTATGAGTTCAAATTCCACTTTATGATAATTTGTATGTCTTTGTATATCATCCGAAATAAGAGAAAGTATACTGTGAGTTTTCCTAAACAATACATTATAAAAGAAAATAACTCTGAACACATTTTTTCTTGTACTATACAATTTCTAAACTTAAAATACTTCCGAAGACATGGTTTTGATATGTTTTATATTGAGAACAAATGAGTCTATGTAGATAAATATGAGTGTAATCCTCCAGATAGTCGTTGCTTAAAGATCAATAGGTTGTGCATGGAATCAATAGCTAGAAGTAGTTAGTAAAATGCATGGAGGACATAACACGTGTTCCCTATGCTAGTTTTGTTGGTATTCTAATGTCTGCGATGGTCTGCACTCGACCATATATTGATCACACATTGAGATTATTGAGAAGATACATGTAGACACCTTAGAAAGAGCATTGTTTTATTATCAAGAGAGTGTTCAAGTATTTGTGTGGCACAAAGGATTATGCTATATGCTACCAAGGGAAGCCTAAAGATGAAAAACAAGTAAGTGTATATGGCTTTGTCGATGCTAAACGAATGGAGATCTAGATTGATGAAGGTAGACCAATGGATATGTGTTCGATATGTTCGGTGGAGAAATCAGTTGGATGAGTAAGTGACTGGCGGTCGTAACCTTGTCGACACCAGAAGTTGAATACATGGAAACCACTCATGGAAGCAAAGAAGAAGTGTGGTTGCATCGACTATGTTCATAAATTGGTTTTGAGGAGAGAGATATGAAGATAAATTGAGACAATCAAAGAACAATATTCTTGGAAAATAACTCAACTTATCATTCTAGGATGAAGCATATTGATGTACAATACCATTTCATGAGAGACATGGTAGAAAGAAACAAGGTGTTGCTCGAGAAAGTACACACATTGGAAAACAAAGCAGACTCTTTGACTAAGTTTGTGAGTGTTGTGAAGTTCTCTTGGTGTAGAGAGGCAATGGGAATTGTTGCCTTGGGTTAGTGAATAGATGTTTAGGTTCTCCTGTATCAGCAAATAAGACAACAAGTGGAAGAATGTCGAGTTGTTATATTCTTTGCAGTGAAAGAATAGTCATCTGACTGTCTAGTCGAGGTGGACCGACTAGGTAATAATTCAATTGACAAGCCAAGTCGAGTTGATGGTTATGTCGAGGTTGAAGTGATCGACTAAGAATTTGAAGTCGAAGTGATTGATGGGAATTCAAAAGGTCAACCGACAGGAGGTCGATAGGAGGTTGAGTAAAAACCAACTTACGACTGACTAGAGGTCGATTGGTAGTTGATTGGTAAACCAAATGAATTTGACTATAATAGAATCCCTAGATTCGTGGGATTGTAGCTAATCATCTACGTGGATCTATAACCATTTTTGGGTGCCATGATTTAGGGTTTTTCATGCTATAAATCCTATAAATAAAGTTTGTTGTAATTTATTAAGTTGATCTTCACGTTAGGGTTGCAAGTCATGTAGATGTAAGTCGAATTGGATGCAAGGTTGTTCTTGTGTAAAGTAAGAGAGTATGATGGCAATTGTGTCTTAAGTGTAGACCACTTAGTTTAGTCATGTAACTCTTTATTCATTGAATGAATAAGACAACAAGACAGAAAGATGCTAAAGGAATGTTGGTTTTCCTGTTTGGGTTTCCAGGGAAAAATCTGTGTACTGCATGTTTTCATTTCTTTCTAGGTTAAATCCATATTCTCTTTTCTGGTTGGTTTAGTGTGTATGTCTATTTCCTAACAAAAATTAGGCCAAGGCCTTAGGTTTTATGTGTGGTGGTGGTTTTAAATCCCCAATACCTATCAAAATTGGAGACATAGTGTTGATTAATTCATAAAATACCTTTGTAATATTATATGTAATTAGGAAGACACCCATCTCTTGTTTGACAAGGAGGTTTGCAATTGGAGTGAAAAACATGTGGAGTGAGTATTTGTTTGATATTTTTCCTCTCACTTCATGCTTTGGACTTAAATAAATCTCACCCAACGTCGATGAGTTACTTGAAAATCAAATTTTGGGAGGCTAACATTAAGAAAATCACTGTGGGATTAATATGGTACAAGTAATTCCCTCCTACCAAATACATATTGAGAAGATACAACTCAGTTTCTTGACTTTAGGTTTCCACCCCATATTGGTACTCACTCATGTTCTTGTGGTGAGATATAATTTAGTTGTCAAGCATAACCCTTGATCGACCTCCACTATATTTGACCACCTTTAGTGGCATACTTGGGTATTTTTAAATTACTATTCTTACCTTCACCTGTGTAAGATTATATCCTTGGATTTCATTACCGAGGGTGGATGCACAATTGGAAGACCCCTATTGATGCATTTTCTTGAGGCTCGATAGTCTATTGCCGGGTTGTGTTGTATTTATCGGATACCTTGAATTTAACACAATTAAGGACATAGAGAAAATTGTAAATAATTTTGACATAATTTCTTCAAAAAATATTTGGTGTTCTCTTGGGATCCAAGGAGCCACTTTTCCATTTGGGCTTCTCCACCCTCATAGATATATTCCTAGTGACATTGTATCAAGGTTCAACATGTATGATCTTGTTGGTGGTGCCTCTTGATGAGGTAACTCCTTTAGAGGAAATGCTTCAAAAGAAAGAACCCCTTCTCCCCCTCCCTCTCCATTTATATGAAAATTCCTAAAACTTGTCCTTTTATGGTTGGAATGAACCTTTTAAACTCGTTGTAGTTATTAAGTGATAATATTAATTATGAAGCGACTTCACCACTTATGCCTACAAAGTTACCCTCAAACATTCTTAAGTTTGAAAGAAAACCCAGAGAGGACCCTTCCAATCATATTAGGACCTTTCACATGTGGCTATCTTTGAAAAATATCATGAATGATAAAATTATACTTGGGATTTTTTGACATACACTCATGGGCATAGTGACCACTTCGTAACATAGGCCTTAAAGGTGGTTTTTACTCTATCTTTGTAGCTCTAGCTTCATAATTTTTTAATGATTTCCAATTTCCTATTAGACACGAGACTAGAGACTAGGGTTGAGATCCTTATTAATTTCAAGAAGTCAACTTCTACCCATATCATAGACCACATCCATGAGTAATGATATAGGAAGAACCTATGTAAGACCCCATTTTTTATGAGCTTTTGTTAGATTGGTTTATTAAGTTCCTCCTTTGTTGAATCTCTAAAGATGTTGGTGTACATCAACCAAATATTGAGGAGGAATTTATTCTCAAAGCCCAAGAAATGGATCTAATTTGTTCTTAATGTGGTTACATAGGTACCTTCCTTGCACATGCCCTTGGTGTAGGTCGGGTTCCCCACCCGTCCTAGGTCAATCACATGCATCCGATGGTATTATTAGGTCTACCAACACATGTAATCTGTTTGGTCATATTCATTTTCAAACAGGTTCTTGTGTTTATGGAAGATGGTTCCTACATAATGGCTCATGTAGGGCATACTCCAACTTTTCCTCATGCTCCAAGTGCATCCACTCCTTACATAGGGGAATCTTCCAATCCCTTGACATACTCTAACATTGACTTGGTTCAATTTATACCTTCTCAACCTGGTTAAATTAAGGCTCAGTCCTGATGCTACTATTGGGCATTGTTACCCTAGCCCACTTATCCAAAGTTTGCATCTGTTTTTGACTTTTCCAAAACAAACATCAATGTTGCTGTAGACATTCGTGGATATGGATTAGCATGACGCCGTGACATTAACAATAACAAATCGTATTCCGGCAGGATGGTACTTATTAACCTGCCTCCTCTCTCACACCAAGCGGCGAGGGCTACCCTTTGAATATTTATATGTATCGGTGTCATCACGCATTTTCTTCTTTCATTTCGTGACGATAGTTTGGTAAAATAGATGGATGGAAGGCACCGCCTATTTTTGTCACTCTCAACTTCCTGCGGGGGCGCGGTTTCCACGCTGTTAATCTTTGTTTAACATCCAACGCCGCCTACATAAAGAAACTTTCATTTCTCACATCTCATCTGGATTCAGCTCTGTTAAGCCATTTCTGTTTATTTTTCTGTCACTCTACTCTCTAGTCTCTGATTAAAGAAGATGTCTCAGGAAAAACAGCACCACCATCTGTTCCACCGCAAGGAAGATGGAGATGAGCAGGTGCCTCAGAGCACAGATATGTATGGTGCGGGGAATGCTCAGTCTGTTCAACACGAGAAGGCGTTGAAGGAGAAGAAACATCACAAGCATATGGAGAAATTGGGTGGACTGGGAACAGTGGTTACCGGAGCCTTTGCATTGGTACTGACATCTCTCTTTTTATTTTCATTGATATGTTTTGATCATAGGTAATAACACCCCTATGATCGGGTCAACTGAATTCTTATTGGAAAAGAATATCAATAGAGTAGTGAAATCTGATTAATTGTCGTTGTCATGTACGTGTAATGATGTGCAGCACGAGAAGCACGCAGTGAAGAAGGATCCAGAGCACGCCCACAGGCACAAGATCACGCAGGAGGTTGCATCAGCAGTTGCAGTGGGAGAAGGCGGTTACATCTTCCACGAGCATCACGAGAAGAAGGATTCCAAAAAAAAGGAAAAAGAATCTGATGGCAAAAAGCGTCACCACCTCTTCTAGCTCTGCCTACTACCACTCTTGCATTTAAATAATGTTCTTCTTTTACCTTTGCTGGTTGGATCCGGTGTGCTGTTGTTGTTATGAGATCCAGGTAAAGCTACAGCTAGCTGATACGTCTTTCCCTTCCTGTGATTTCCTATTTTGCTCCGATCGGATCATTCTGTAATGATTCTAACATATAGATATAAATATACAGATTGTATTGTGAATAATTAACCGTGATATGTATTCTATAACTACTGTGATTAATCCATGTATGGAGCTTTCTATTCCTACAGCACCGTTTCCTGTATAATGGGTGTCATGTATATAACTTACTTTTGTTGTTTAATCGACATCTCTCTCCGTACAGTATAAGTAATCGTATGATGAAAAATTTGATACAAGACGATTCCTCGAATTTTGATTCATTCCTCTAACGATCGCCTTAGTGGAAGCAAGCCATCGCTTTAATTACTAAAATTACTCTATTCAAACAATTAATCGAAGAGTGCATGAATTCTACTGATCCGTACTCTGGAGGAACCACATGAAGAGTTTGGACTTTGGAGGACATTTTAGCTTCCACAACTTCCCCCCACCATGGAGCAGGATCTTCTCGACCTCCTTGTGCTAATGCTACATATCCAACTCTTGGAGTGTAGATTCCTGAAGGATTTAGGGATTTAGGGACCAAATGAGTTGGTCCTCTTGCTCGGTGGGGAAGACAAGAGAATTTTGGAGTGCCCTGATGTAATGATTCCACTAAGGGGGGCTAGTCATCTTCCATACCAAGATCCTCCCATGCTAACCAATGCATCTGACTGCTTGCATAATCCCATCTCATTATTTGATTGAGATAGAAAAAAACATCTTTATTAAGGTTTCTTATAAGCTGGTTGGGGAGAAGGTGATTGTTTTGGCATCCTATCGAGGGATCCTTCCAAATGAGAACCTAAGAGCCATTCTCATGCGCCGAACCAACCATCTTCCTATTAGTGGAAAAGCGTTGATAATTGATTTCCACATTATGGATCCGTTCTGCACCTGTTTGTTTGGTTTTCTAATCCAGCCAATGATAGAATCCTATGCAAAGTATTTTTCTTGCCTTGAATAAGTCTCCATACTTTTTTGAAATCCTTGGAGAAAAAAAAAAAATTGAGCCCCTAGCCTCCTAATGATTTTGGGATTGCTAATTTCTACCACGACGCAAGTACCATTGGTTTTCTATCCTCCCTTCCAGCCTAAAGGGAAGGAGAAAGAAAGTTATCTGATTTTTTTCAAAATTCCTTTCAAAATCTAGGCCAGGTAAATAGGGATGGCTTATAGAACTGCCTTGACCAATACTAAACATCCTACTCTAGAGAGGCGTTTGTTGCACCATGAATGGACTTTTTTTTTCAAGTTTTGCCACGAGCCGAGCCTTTCATTCTTCCTATAATTGTTGGCTTTGAGTGAGAAACCCATGTATTTTAAGCCTGTCCCCAAGACCTCTCTCTCGAGTGAAAGTTTTTGGGAAATTTCAAAAATCTCCTATTCAAAAATGCCCGGGGTATACACCACCTATACAAAGGGATTTTTCAGGATTTTTCATTATTGATGCACATTTATGTGGCCTTGCAAAAGATAGAGAGTAATTATCCTAAATGCTCAACAAATGTGATATTTCCTTCCCAAAAAATGAAAATATCATCAACAAACAACCAGTAAGAAATAATGTAGCTTGGACTTATGGATATACCTTTGAATCTACCTTTAGTGGAGGTTGTTTTCAAGAGTATGCTCAAACCTTCAGCCATTGGAAGAAAAAGAAGGGGTGATAATGGGCACCCTTGTCTTAATCTTGGTTCTGCGTTAAAGAAAAATGAAGCAAACCCATTGATTAAGATGGAAAAGGAAGGGGTGTTGATGCAATTCATGACCCAAGTGACAAAAGAATGGTAGAAGCCAAGTGTATGAGAAGCAACCTGAGGTACAACCAATTGATCCTGTCAAAAGAAATTGAAAGATCAACCTTGAGGTTGATGGCCTTTTGGTTACCTGTATGTATAGAGTGAAAGGATTCTTGAGCAAGGGAAATGGCCTCATGTATTTTCTAGCCTTGAAGTAACCCTAGTTGTTTGAATGAGATGTGGGTGGAAAGAAAGTCTTGAAGCTTACGGGCTATTAGCTTCGTGATGATTTTATAGATAATGTTGCAGAGAGATATCGACTTGAAATGTTGGAATGGGGAGGGATTGTCGATTTTGGGTATAAGGGCATTGAAAGTGGAGTCGAAGGCTACTAGCATTCAACTTGCGGATCTAGCATACTCCACTGCCATAAGCAAATAATCACCAAAAATTTCAAAGAAAGCAATAAAGAATTCTATAGGCAATTTTCCTAGACTAAGACTCTTATCCTTCCTGAAGGAATGGATAATCCCTTGTATTTTTTCCTCAGAGACTTTGACCATTAACTATTCATGCCCCTCCTGGTCTATAAAACTTGGGAAAAGAGAGGCCACTTGAAGAATAGCTTCAATCATGGCTCAGAAGTTTTCCTTATACAATTTATTGAAATGGAGCACTCATGCCTCTGTTATCTCCACAAAAGAGGTTGTAGGGGAACCATTTAACCTAGAGTGATCCAGGTGGATATTGGTGGTCACCCACCTTTTCCAACTAGCTCAAACAATTTTCTGACAATTTTGGCAATTTACTATTTTTATCACTTTTTAACTTTCAGGGCCATTTTGAGGGCCTAAATGAAGGTTTTTCTGGATCGAGACTCTCAATGATAGTTGAAGGCATGATTGAGCCCCAAATACTAATCTCCTCGACGATACCTTTCCAATGGGCTATCATACGCCTAAAATAGAGATCGTATGCAAAAGTTACGACAACGAGAAGTTGATGTACTAACTTACCCAAACGTGGCCCACGTGACTTTCGCGCTTCATCTCCTAGGGTTAGGTTTTTGGATGTCTAGTGTTTTTGGCATTCCTATTTATTGTAAAAATGTCTTCAGAGCCTCATTGTAATCATCTTCTTGCGAATGCTAGTAGCTTTCACATCTCTTCTCAGAGATAAGCTGCCACCATTCTAGCGAGTCTTTCACTCTATATTTTTACAATCTCTGTACATTTCTTTCATTAATAGAAATTGTGTATTACTGTATATCTGTGTTTATGGTTGCATATCTGATACATTTATGTTATATTAATGGATATCTGTGATATCTCTATGCATTTCTTTATTATATCTCCGCTCTCATTTCGTGCCGAAAATAATTCGGATCAGTGGTATCAGAGTAGGCCATTCTTGATCGTTTTTTTAGTGCATGTCCCCGACGAGGTCCGAGTATAGCAAGTTGGGTCTCGAGCTTGTCTCTCTTGAGGAAAATCTCTCTCGCACAGCCAAGAAACCCTCGATGGTGGAAGAAAAGAAAAATGACGGAGCAGACGATCCTATCAATCTGTTGCTTGAGCAAGCTCTCACGTGACAGAGGGACGAAATGATGGAGAATTTTTCCCACATCCTTCAATGCCTACTAATAAAAATAGGCACATATTCATCAAGCGACCACTTTGGAGGCACCTCGCCTTTCAAGGTACAAGTTAATTTTGATATTCCTGTATTTGAAGGATAGATAGATGCAGAAGCCCTAGACAAATGGTTAAATCTGCTAGAAGGTTATTTCTCTGTTCACAATTTTTCTGATAGAGAGAAGATCACATTTGCACTCCTTAAATCTCTCCCCCATGTCAAACATTTGTGGGAAGCTCACTGGGAGCAAAGTTCCACAGAGGAGTCTGGAATATATCAGGCCGAGCCCACTTGGGATTTTTTTGTGGATGTGGTAAAGGAGCAGTATTACCCTGTTGGAAACTATCAGGACCAAAACATGAGATGGAACACACTGCAACAAGAGAGGGGCCAAGTAGTTCTGGAGTTCACCAATACCTTCCATACCTTGCGCACCAAGCTAGCTATCAAAGACTCCGAATGACATTTGGTTCTGAAATACCGTGGGGCTCTACACAGATACAGCCAAACTGAAATGGATTTTATGGACATCTCATCACTCGGTGTTGCTTATTGATATGTTGTTAAAATCAAGCAGAAATTTAAGAGCCAGAACAAACGGGAGTTCGGGTATACAAATCCATAACAACCAAAATATGACAAATATGGCCATAACAAACAGTCTCCCGAAAACTAGTTCAAGCCACTGGAAAAGAAGGGCCACGAGAAGACAAAGGACACCGAAAAATTATGTGATTTCCACAAAATCCCCTGGCACAACACCGATGAATGTCGCTCAAAACAGTCATTGGTGTCCGATATCAAAGACAAGGAGCCGAACCCTGATTTAGAATGTGATTCTGAAAATACTTTTAAAGGACATATCATTGATGCAGACCCCACTACTATTGTCGCGACCGCAACAATTCAAACAGAAGAACCAACATATCTTGAAGAGGGGGAGTGCCTTTTTCATTCACAGATGTGGGTGAAGGGGACCCCGCTGCATTTTATTGTTGATAGCGGAAGCGAGAAGAACCTCATCTCAGCAGAGGTAGTCAAACAGTTGGGATTGTTGACAACACCACACCCGCAACCATACAACATCAGGTGGCTTCGCCAAGGACGAGATCTTCATGTCAGCCAACAGTGTTGATTGTCATATGACATCCAACCCTTCAAGGATGAGGTATTATGGGATGTTACCCCACTGGATGTCTGTGATGTTCTCTTGGGCCAACCATATATGTTGAAGCACCATGCAGTTTATGAGTCTTGACCCCACAGTGTCATTGTTTCTCTAGGGGGTCAT